>JACXGK010001128.1:0-77233 GCA_016801125.1 Novumbra hubbsi | reverse complement strand
TCGCTGAAGAAAAACGGGACGGGGTATGAAGGGCAGACGCTCAAGATATAGGGGCAGGTTTGCCCCGATTGGTTGAGCTAGTACATTTTGTTTTCAAGCTGGGCCGCTATGCGGCATGGGTAACCGCTAGAGCTACGCCTCTAGGGGGCTACGCTCCACTCATATAACCGGAGTTACATTCCCGGTAACTTAAGTTTTACATTTTTAACAATATGTACAATAATCAAAATTAAACACATTCACTTTGAAGTAGAATACGACCGAACCTATTTGACATGCGCATACCAACAATTCACAAACACCAATTAAACATAGTAAGACAAACCTGATCTGTGTCGGATTTTCTTGATCCCCTTCTACCTTCACCTTCATGCTCTTTATCTGTTGCTTTCATTACGCAGTATCTCTCGACTGTTTTACAAGGAAAAAAACAATTTCCAATACTTCGGAAGACGACCTATTTTGAGTATTGAAGTTGACAGCTGGAAGCGAACCGCAAAAAGAGTCATGTAAAACTATTCGTATTGACCGCTTCCTAAATCCACATAATCCTCCCACCACCAACCCGACATTCTAGGTCTACTTCAGAAAAGTTAAAAGATGTAAAACGATAGTTTGCGGAAACGGATGAGTACGTACTTTCATATAAGTAAAAAAAAACCTTTGTGTTTCAGAACGTCAAGCCCCAAAATTGTCTATTTAGCTTAAGTACGGCAGCCCACAACAGGTATAATGAATCAAGGAAATGGGCGGAGGCCAGAGAAAATAAAAGGTTGAGTTTGGACGGTGATCTGATTGGAGGGGATAGGTGGCAGTTTGAAAACTGAATCCAAATGTCAGGGTTTGGCCTCGGATAAAATCTGTTGAGCTAATAGCATTAGGCTACTTAATCTTACTAAATAGTCTAACAGTGACACCTGATAGGGACTGATAGATTTGAAAATAAAAAAGAGCCTTGTTAAGGTGGCCCCTCCTCAACGTTCTATGCTCTGAGCTTGTTTTGATAGGTACTGGAGTATGTGTCAATAAGGCTTGTGATTGGATTCCAGTCAGGTTATGCCAGTTATATTAGCCAGCACTTTGTCAACTACATTTTTGTATGTGTGTCCATTTCATGTGTGTCTTTAAAATAATCTGAACACTCTGTCAATTAGCATACACAGATGGTGTGTTGTGCAAATGCATGCAGAGGAGTCATGCCAAAAGAAGATTTATATAGTGTAAGTATATTCACATGTGAAACTAAAACACTTTATAAAATGTAAACTTTATATTTATGATAATGACTAGTAATTGCGTAGATGAGTCGTGTCATGTAAAAACAATTTCCTTCCAATTTCAATGAAGCTATTTTATGTTTACGTTGAGCTCAAATCTATTGAACGTAAGAAAATGAAAACGTAACTGGAATATTTTAATAACCCCCCCCCAAAAAAAGCATGTTCAACAAAATATATTTGATCCTATGGAAAAACGAAATTAATGTGTATGAAAAAAGTAAACAAAAACTTAAAAAAAAACATTATAACTTGGTTAAAGTTTATGCTTAACTAAATGCATGGATTTCACATTCAATCAAAATTTCTTCGTTTAAACAAGTTTTTATGCTTCTTCTTGTAATTACAATTTCTTTCCAACTTCGTTCGAGTCATCTTCACTTTTGAGCCTCTTTTGGCGTGGAGGTGGGGGTTTATCTGGGCATTGAATTTTCGATGTTAGCCTTTCATGCACTGCTTTCCCAATGCAACTTGTGGAGAAAAGTCTTCAATGTTGCCACTATTGCGGCCTCGCTACATGCTGTTAGTTCAGCGGGCTCTACGGAAAGGAAAACAACCTGCTCAAGGGTTCCGTCAACGCTGGGACTCGTCATGTGAGAGTGCTTTTCAGGCCTTGGTCTCTGCTCCTGTGTTGGGGTATGTTGACTTTGCAAAGCCATTTTTTCTGGAAATTGATTCTAGTCACCAAGGGTTAGGAGCTGTCCTTTCCCAAGAGCTCAACGGCCAGCGGAGACCAGTTGCTTATGCCAGCAGGGGGCTCCGGGGCTCAGAGAGAAATATGGAAAACTACAGTGCCATGAAGCTTGAACTGCTTGGATTGAAGTGGGCCGTCACTGATAAGTTCCTTGAGTATCTGACGGGGAGCATGTTCACTGTGCTTACTGATAATAATCCATTGTGCCACCTTAGGACTGCAGCGTTGGGGGGCGTGGAGCAGCGCTGGGTGTCTGACCTGGCTAGGTTTGATTTCCAGATACTTTATCGTCCAGGGAGTCAGAACACAGCGGCAGATGCGTTGTCGCAACAGTGCATTTTGTCCAAAGCTTCACAGCCTAGAGTGGTGACTGCTTTGGGGTGTTTGTTGGAGGTTATCACAATGGGTTTTACAGTTCTAGAGCCTTTGTCAGATGGGCGTGAAAATGTTTTAGTTCTTACAGACGTTTTTTCAAAGTTTACAGTGGCTGTGCCTATGCGGGACCAGTGGACAATTACTGTGTCTGGTGAAGCATTGGATCCAGCCCTATGGGGTCCACGACCGATTCACTCCGATCAAGGGTGCTGAAGTACTCCAGGCCCTGTGCAAGGTGTATGGAATGAAGAAGAGTGGGACAACTGCATATAGGCCACAAGGAAATGGTCAGTGCAAACGCTTTAACCGAACACTGCAAAACCTTCTCTGGATGTTGCCCCCAAAGAGGAGGTGGGTAGAATACCTTCCGGAAATGGTGTTTGCCTATAATACCACAGAGCACCAGAGTACAGGATATTCTCCTTACTTTCTGCTGTTATATATAAATATTATATTATATATATATATTAATATTGTTTGTTTATATTGTTTTTACTTTTTAGGTAAAAAATACATTTCAGTACCATTTTCATTTGAGCTCAATTTGGCTTCATATTATACTGTAGCCCGGGGGGGGCAAACTACGGCCAGAGGGCAGTATACGGCCGGCAAAGTAGTTCCTAAAATTGAATTGAATTTGAGGGGAATTAAAAAAAACAACTCACCTGCCCATTCTCATACATCTGAGTCAGAATTTAAATTACTTATACATTATAAAGGATCTACTGCATACATGTTTTATCTTTTGCCCTTTTCTGGCCTGCTAATCAACACATTATGAAAACAAATGTGGCCCATTTAATAAAAAATGTTTTTTAGAGCAGTGTAATTTGAAATGATTCTGTATTGATAATTCAATACAATTAATTGGTTGTTATCCTGCTCTAGTTGTCAGGCCCCAGATAGCAGGAAAATGGTTCCGTTTCAGGAGTTTGAAAAATGCAAGACACCTGGAACCCCCCCCCCCCCTCCTCCATATAATTAATCTAATTGCAGATAACCTTAACAAAGCAGTTTTAAAAGATTCCAATATTGTTTTCAAATACAGACTCAACATTTGCATAGGATGTCTTTGATAGGGACTGATCAAGATACAGTGACAAGGCAAACTCTATTCTAACAATTTGGAAAACTCTGTAATACACTCAATTTGTAAAAGAATCAACCACTCGTTTTGACAAATGGTCTATGCACATAACATTATAT
This sequence comes from Novumbra hubbsi, assembly GCA_016801125.1. NCBI lineage: Eukaryota > Metazoa > Chordata > Actinopteri > Esociformes > Umbridae > Novumbra > Novumbra hubbsi. The sequence goes on along the minus strand of JACXGK010001128.1, from coordinate 73,681 downwards.
ATTTAAGACTGGTTTAGAAACAGCTGTTATTAACAATGTATTACTCAGTGACAGGACTGTTGTAAACTGCTAAAGACTTTAGAACAGTGCCGACGTGTTTATTGCTGTCTTTGCACAAACACTTCATAATTGTAGTTGTAAAACATTTCAGATTCTTTTTTTGCTGGAATGAAGAAATCTTCAGAGCTGTTACTCTAACAGTAGTGAAAAAGCATTTTTTTGTTATGCTTTGAATCCACCTCCAGAAAAACCTCAAAGGACACACAGGCATTAAATAAAAGACCGGGACAGAATATCGAGTGTCAAATCTCTATATTTAAATCATCCATCCTTTCATACGGCCAACAGACCAACACCGTACAACCTGACTTCTTTTCACAGAGAGAGAAAACGTCAGTGTAGTGTACTTACAATTATGTACAATGTATGTGAGCGCAAGTGTAAATGTGTATGCACTGGTAATCTGCATCTTTTCCTCAACATTGTAAGAGGTATACTGCATGTGATGTGTACATTGTGTTTATCCTACTCAGTACTTCTGTACAGCAAGACACAGACGAGAGGGATAAAACATGAGTTTACAACAGGACAACAAATAGGGGTGGGGTTAAAACAAATGTCACTCAACGACCGCAGTAGGCCCAATCACGTGCAAGGAGCAGGGGAGGGGGTCCTTGGGAAACCAAACGGGGGGAAAGCAGCCCCTCCTCTGTTCAATAGGACGAATCCATCTCTCGGTCCTCCCTCTCTTCCTCGTCCATCTTGCGACCGTGCTTCCTGAAGTACTTGTACCTTTGAACATAAAGCTTGACCAGGTTGCTCACTTTGACCGGATTGATCTCTCCAGTTCGACTGTGGCAGATCTGAAACACCGAGACAAAAACACAGGCTGGTATTAGAATCCGCTGGTTTATTAGCAATAAGGCATGAGAAGTTGTGGTATACGGAAAATATACCTGAAATAAATGTTGTTCTTTTGCACTAAGCAACGCAGGGTACTTTAGATACACATTCTTACCCGTGGAATAAGGTAATATATTTTATAGTTTATAACATACAGCAATAAAGCATACGGTGATGTGGTATTATATGGAAATATACAACAACACCTTGTTACTTATTGGTAAATTATAAATAAACAATTTTTGGTACTACAAATTTGCATTAAGGCCAGAAATATTGGCAATATCCCACTTAGTATTCATTGTGCCTAAGAATATTGTGTCCTGTACAGTGGTTTATTGTCCATATACAGTCAAACTGTGTTGGCACCCTTCATAAAATTGAGCAATACTGAATGAAAAAATAAGCAATGAGTCATATTTTTGGCTCAAACATAAGGGTGTATACTTTCATTTCACTCAATATACCAAAAATAAAACACATTTTGATTGGTTTGAAGTTTTTTTTCACACAAAATATGGGTTTCATCTCTATTTGCATTGATAGTAAAACCAAACAAGTGGAGTCTGTAATGAGATTCTATACTTTTTAATTGGTCTCAGTCTCCAGGAACATAGATGCCTTTCACTTGTTCCTGTTTCACTGGGGTAAAGAGACGAGGTTGCAGTCATGTAAAATCCCATTGTCATAATTCACCATGGGTCAAACTAAAGAGTTGGCAGTTAAAAGTAGATAAGATGTTTGTTGATCTATACGGATCAGGTCAAGGATTGTTTTTTTTTTTTAAATACATTAACAGTTGAAAATAACACTGAGCTCAGCGATAATCCAAGTGAAGTCGGGAAGATTCATGTGCAAATTGACCCCAAACATGGTGAGGATGATTGTGAGGGGGGGCATCCAAGGATCGCAGTTTCAGATTGGTTTTCAGATCTCAAAATCAACTGGTATATGCCACCTCCATGTCAACAAGAAAGAAGCCCTTAAGGCCTACCCACAAATGGCAATTTGTGGGAATTACAATTGGACTAGCGGGTTGTGCGCAGGTGGCTGTGCAGACAGAGGAACAAGACCTGTGGGGGATAACGGTGGTGGGGGATAACGGTGGTGGGGGATAACGGTGGTGGGGGATAACGGTGGTGGGGGATAACGGTGGTGGGGGATAACGGTGGTGGGGGATAATGGTGGTGGGGGATAACGGTGGTGGGGGATAACGGTGGTGGGGGATAACGGTGGTGGGGGATAACTGTGGTGGGGGATAACGTGGTGGGGGATAACGGTGGTGGGGAATAACGGTGGTGGAGGATAACGGTGGTGGGGAATTCGTGCTTTGGGGTTATTTTTTCTAATAATGTTCTGGGGTCTCTTGTTAGGATCGATCGCAAAATGGATTTCCATACAAAAAAATATTCACACAAAACCTGGTTGCCTCTGCCAGGAGACTGAAATATGGCTCCATGTATGGACCTTGGAACAAGAACAGTACTGCAAACATAAGTCTCCCTGGAGTCCATAACTCATAACTCCAGGTAGGCTTTTCCAAAGATTGATTGATTGTAGGGATGCTGATATTCTTTCCACCTACATTTTGTTGTTAAAAATCAAAGTACTAAATGTTTTGTGCGTGAGAAAATCTTGTTTTGTAACAAAAGTATACAGCGCCCCCTTATGTTGGAGCCCAAACATTACTTGTGTTTTTTATTCATTTTTGCTTAATTTCAAGGAGGGTACCGATACTATTGCACTATTATAAAAGTCTACTACCAACTAAGCCTTATTTTGTGGTAGGATGTGTGAAAATTCCACAGGCCAAGTTATTCTATTGACACCTCACCACTCAGTCTAGTAATTAGGCAAGATGTACAAATATTTATCATCTTTCAGAGTACACCAGATCCAACTAACCAACACAGCACAACCTAACTTCTCACAGAAATTGGACAGTGTAGTGTACTACATGGTAGTGAACTGTACCAACACAGTACCAGTCAAATGTTGGGGCACAACTGCTCATTCAAGGGGATTTCTTAATTTTTACTATTTTCCACATTAGAGAATAATAGTGAAGCCATCAAAACTCTAAAATAAAACAAATAAAAGTGTCAAATAGATTGTAGATGTTTCATAGTAGCCATGATGACAGCTTTGCACACTGTTTGCATCCTCTCAACCAGCTGGAATGTATTTTAATTAATAGCTGTGCCTTGTTAGAAGTTAATCTGGGGGATTTATTTTTGTAATGCATAGGAGACATCAGTTGAGTTGTGACAAGTTAAGGTTGGTATAAAGCAGACCATTATTATAGCAAAAACAGCTCAAATAAAGAGAAACAGCAGTCCATCATTAATTTAAGACATGAACGTCCAGAAAACTAAGAACCTTTCAGTCGAAGACCCCAAAACCATCAAGCACTCTCATGAAGACCGCCACAAGGAAGGAAGACCCAGAGCTTCCGCTGTTGCAGCGGATTTGAGCAATTGAGTTTCTAGCCTCAGTAATCGACAATTAATGTTGCCTTAGATTGCACTCAACACATTCTTCACAAAAATCAAGTAACAGACACTTTAACATAAACTTTTCAGTGTAGACTGCGTGAACCAGGCCTTCATAGTCTAATTGCTGCAACAAAATCACTACTAATAACAAAGAGAGACTTGCTTGGGCCAAGACACGTGAAGAATGGACATTATACCAGTGGAAATCAGTAATTTGAGGTAAAACATGTAGGTTAAAACACCCATAATTAGATATAATTCTATATTATTTACTTTAGTTTCTACCCCATGAGTAGCTGCAACTCATGGAAGTGGCTAGGCAGTAGCTAATCAGTATCCTCATGGAATACTACATATCGTAATAACATATGTAGAAACAAGGTGGTAACACTGTACTAATCCAGGTAGCACTAGCTAAATCAGCTAATAACAGTGTACTAAACAAGGGCAGGGTTACCTTGTGCACAGCTTTCCTCAGGATATCCTTGTACTCATCCTTGTTGATATCTTTTCGTTGGTAGTAGGGCTTAATAGCCAACTTCACCTCTTCCACCGCACGTTCCTGAGTGTGAAGCTTCTTAAGGTACTGAGACAGAGTGAGATAGAACATTAACAAACACACAGACATGCAATCAAAACACAGCTAATGAAGCTGGACAAAATGACCCAGCAGGTCCTACCTTATCAGGATCCTTGCCCTCAGTGTCCCAGCCCAAGTCACTGGAGCCTCCGGAACCTCCAGAGAAGCCAGTGGGCATGGGAGGAGGCGGGGTCTGCGCACAGCCACCACCCATAGACATGCCAGGGTGCAGGTGGCTGGGTGGAGTTTTGGTGCAGCCCACCAATGGCAGAGAGCCATGCAGGATGAACTGAGCTGGCGTGGGACCCGAGGAATTAGGGACCTGGGAGGACGAGGAGGAGGGAGCGATGTGCTGAGATGACTGGTTCTGATTGTTTTGGGAGAGAATCTGCCAGAGAGATGGAATGTGTTCACTACACACAGCTGCAAACTAGGTAGTGTTGTGATAATATTAACAATTGGATGTATTAATTGATCATACACTGTCTGTTGTTGCATTAAGAGAGCACAGGAATGTTGGGGTCATAAAGCTAGGAGAGAGGATCTGGTCTGTGTTTGTTGGTGACACCTATCTGTATGCTAAATCCTGTAAATACACTGCGCCCATCTGTTCTCCTTATCAAGGGGGTGATACTTCTACCCTGAGTGGGGGTTAGACACAGGATAGGGGGAGAACAGAATGGGGTCAGGAAGGGAACATTGTTTTGACAGACCACTAGACTGAGTTGTACCAAATGGATATGCAAATAACCTGAGTGTATAAGAATGTACGTAACTTTGGAATTGGCAGAGATGCTTTCCTGTCACTCTGGGTGATAGGGAACCAGACTCTCCTTGCAAGTGAATCTTTAAGAAACTGTTAATTGTGCTAAATACATTTTCTTTCTTACCAGCCTAAATTATGATCCTAGACATACAAAATTGTCATGATAGTAGATATATATGTCAAGGTGTACAAGTTTAATCATATTTAAATGATATATACAAATATTTTAGATTATCATTTTATTAATTTTTTCATCTAAATTAGTGCAGATCCGGTGTGTTATAAAACAGATTACTGCCTGTACATTCATGAAAATCTGTGTTATAGCTAATGCTACAGAGTGCCAGCAGCTGTGAGTTTATATTCAATTGTTGGGACAGCTTTCCATTGGTCAAGAGAATATTAGAGCTACTGAAAGCATTTTTTATTATTTAACTTAACAATATTTTTAAAATAGCATCATACCATGAATTTGAGGAAACATTATTTAAATAACAATTTACTTAACCAAAAAAATTGTTAATATACAGATTAAAATGATATTTTTTTCAATATTTAACATTAAAAACGTATCACCTTAATAACCTATATTTATTACACAAAGTGAAACATTTCAAGCCTTTTTTGTTTCAGTCCTGATGATTTCAGCTTACAGCTCATAGAAATAAAAATTCTAGTATCTTAAAATATTAGAAGAGCTCTAATCAGTCTGACTAGACAGTTGTCCAGGAGACACCCATTGAAAGGAGGGTAAGATACAGAAAGTCATTGTAGACTGCAGGGTGCTGTATCAAAGCATATTCATGGAAAGTTGACTGGAAGGGAAAAGTGTGGTAAGAAAAGATTCACAAGCATCATGGATGCCTGCAGCCTTGACAAGATTGTCAAGCAAAGCTGATTCAAGAACTTCAGGAAGCTTCAGTGGAGTGAGGCTGCATCTAGAGCCACCAATCACAGAAGTGTCCAGGCAAAAGCCTACAAGAGTCGCATTCATAGTGTCAAGCCACTCCATAACCTGACACGCCACAAAAAGCGTCGTACCTAGGCGAAGTAGAAAAATAACTCAATTGTGGCCCAGTGGTCCAAAGTCCTCTCATCAGATGAAAGTACATTTTGCATTTCATTGGGAATCAAGAAAGGCACAGAATCCAAGTTGCTTAATGGCCAAGTTGCTTAATGGCCAGTTTCCAGAGTCAGTGATGGTTTGGGATGCCTTGTCATCTGCTGGTGTCCACTGTGTTTAATCAAGTCCAGAGTCTATGCAGCCGTCTACCAGGAGATTTTAAAACACTTCATGCTTCCATCTGCTGACAAGCTTAATGGAGATCCTGATTTCCTTTTCCAGCAGAACTTGGCACCTTCCCACCGTGCCAAAACAACTGGTAACTGGTTTGTAGCCCATGGTATTACTGTGCTTGTCTGGCCAGCCAATTTGCCTGACCTGAACCTGATAGAGAATCATGGGGAATTGTCAAGAGAAAAACGAGATACACCAGACCCCACGACACAGATGAGCTGAATGCCACTATCAAAGCAACCAGGGCTTCCTTAACATCTCAACAGTTCCACAGGCTGATAGTCTCCATGCCACGATGCATTGATGAAGTCATTAGTGCAAAAAGAGCCCTGACCAAGTACTGAGAGCATAAATTAACGCACATAGGAAACCTTTGCAAGAGTTTTGAGTTAATTAACTGATTAGAGCTCTTCTAAGGTGGACAGTTGCTCAGAAGGCGGAGGCTGGGGCAGGACATCCTATCAAATGATTGGCCCGAAATATAAATAAAAGTAATTGGCGCAAACCTGGCAGAACCTACTTCCTGCAAAGGAAGTATATTACATTTCCCTGTTTTGACTCAGGTGCTCAATTCTTCCCCGATGACTAAAATAATGTAGTCCTTTAAATTTAGATGAAATAGGTAACCTCTTTGTTGTCCTGTTGCCAATGAAAAATAACTGCACTTAAAACCCTTTATTTATAAATTGTTATTGGAAATAACTATTTACAGTTTGTCCAAATCCCCCAGGCACTATATCACACACACCTGGCTCGTAGCGTGGATGAACTCTTGGGCTTTGGCTCTACTGGCGATATTGGCCTCTTCCATCTTAAACAGCAGAGCTGTCACTGAAATACAAACAGTTGGGAGGTCAGTCAATTCTTTTGTTCTATAAAGGGAACTCCGGGGACATTTTTTGACTCGGTATTAAATGAAATAATGACTATACAAGTTCAGACAGCATTAACGAAGGGGATAAATTAACGATTTAGAAACTAGCCCATTTTGTACTTAGTCCCCCCATTTTAGGGTGCTAACAGGTATCTGGAAAACTGGCTTCACAGAGTTTTCTGGTTTGTATCATTAGTCTAGTCTTGAGTCAACGCTTGGCATTTATAGTCTGTTGGTGGTGTCTGCAAACACAAGGACCAAATATGAGTCAGTGCTTCATGAGGCAGATGTCAGGCATTTTAGGAAACAACAAATCATTAGCATTCCAAAATCAACTATTCTATGTATTAGAAAAATGGCAAAAACAGTTCGACCAAAAAAGACCAACAGTGAATGTCCAAAAAACATATTTTTTTATCTGATCTGAGAGATCAGGAACAATGTCTAAGAAGTAGACATCATAGATGTGTCAAAGACCACCGCCAGAACTTCAAATGGTACACCACAAGGTGTAAAAAAAACAGCACAGCCAAGTTACTTTGGTAAGGGGACATATGGGGGCTGTGGAGTTCTTATGGTGTAACTGTACCAAATTGATAGAAAGAGTAAAGTGGATGACAAGAAGGAATTTCCCATTAATCAACGTACATGGTGAGGGCATGTATGGCTTCATTCAATTCTGATGTGTACAGAAACACATTCTCTGGAAAATATGTTTTTTAATGGCGAAGTTAATCACCTGAACGGGATCCAAATGAGCCCTCCTATCACATACTGGATACTAGACAAAGGACAGAAACTGAAAATGGCTACTGTTCATGACCTGGGAAGATACCCAACCCCAGGTCCAGTGATGTCTATGATCGCAGATTTCAGGCAAAGGATTTGCAACCAATTGCAGAACATGACAACTTTACTGAGCCTGTCCAAACATCTGTGACATCCAAAAATCTAAACTATTTGAAATGAAAGCTGACAGCCTGCACTTAAACCCTACACTCATGTTATCCTTTGAAATCCAAAGGACTTAAATACAGAGCCCCAAAAAATAAGTACTTTGCTATACTGTATACATTTCATAGTTGCAACAGCAATATACAAAACCAGATGCTCAACCACCAAAACCCTTGTTTTGTTAGGATAATGGAAGGATGCTAGATGTGACAAACTCACATGCCAAAACTCCTCCAGCGGTGCAGTCCACTCCTGTCTGAAGACTCCAGGGAAGAGTGGGGGCGGCGGGAGGGGGTGGAGGAGGCGGTGGCGGGGGCAGCTTGTTGGCCGAGGAGGAAGAAACGGAGGAAGAAGATGACGAGGGATCTGTGGATGAAAGAGGAAGGGAGGCAGGGGCAGAGCCAGACGAGGAGGAGGAGCAAGGGGGCGATGCTAGTGACTTGGGGCCCTCATCCAACGGGAGGGGCTTCATATTAGGGGGGCCGGACAGAGAGACGCAGGCCATTTGGGAGGAAGGTAGGGCTGGGGGGCTTGAGGGTGCCAAGTTGGGAGTGCTCTGTGTCTGAGAAGGGCACTCCTCAGCTATAAAGGAGGGCTCGGGGGTCTTACAGCTGCTGTCAACTGTTTGAGAATCCGGTGAGGACTCACGGGTGTCACGTGAGGCAGGCAGTGAGGGTGGAGGGGTGTGGGGGGGGGAAGAGGATGGGGGGAGGACGCTGGTGGACGAGGACGAGGATGAAGAAGATGACGAGGATGAAGGAGTAGGACCCGCAGGACCCGTATGAGGACTAGAGGGCTTGGCTGCGACCCCAACTCCTGACTGGATGTCGGAGGACGTCCCGCCCCAGCCACCACCCTCTGAGCTACAGTTGGCATTGGCACCATCAACGTCCACCAACACGCCTGTTACGACCTTTTCACCCCGTGTCTTTTTGGCCAGCCGCCGCCTACGTTTCGTCGCCAGGGACAGCGAGGGCGACGACGCCGAAGATGAGGTGGAGGTGGTGGAACTGGGCTTGGCCTTCTTGGACTTCACTGCTGCCACCGCGGGATTGGCTAAGGAGGATGAAGGAGGTGCTGCCAATGCGCTACGCTTGCCTACGTGTCCCAGGTCCTTGTTGCGTCCGCTGAGCGCCAGCGGCTCCGAGCAGGGCTTCAGGAACGGAGACCTGCTCTCGTTGTCCCGCCGAAAGACCACTGCAATTGAGCCCCCTACCGCTGGCCCACTGGAGCCTCCTACCGCTCCGCCCGCCCCAAGTAGCTCCATGCCGAGCTTCCCCGAGCCCACCGGTCCCCCCGTTGTGCTGCTCACACCCTCACGCACCAGAACAGACACTTTGGACTGCAGCTTGGCTTTCCTCACACCACCGCTGCTCAGTTTCTTGGACCTGCTAGAGCGTCCGGACTCTTTCTTTCCCCCTTTCTCTCCGCGCTCTTTGTCTTTGGCCATTTTCCGCCCTCGTTTGGCCAGGGAGGGGAGGGCGGCTAAGGAGGAAGCCGCACCTATGGTGGCCTGGGTTGGAGAGAGTGAAGACGTGGAAAGACCTTTACTTTTGGCTTTCGAGGCTGAGACTGTTTCAGACTGACAGGCTTTCTTGCCTGTTCTGGATTTCTTCTTGAGGCGATGGTGTCCAGGTTTGGGGGTGGTCTTGGGTTTGGGGCTAGGAGCACCAAGTCCCGGGGCTTGAGGAGAAGCTGGCGAGTCGTCTATAGAGGGGTAGTCCGAATCCAGTGCCTCCCCATCCAAAGAGAGCAGATCTGTGTCCTGCTTGTCTGAAAAGCGGTCAGAATCGTAGCCGTGGTAGCGTGATGGTGGCGGCGAGGGGGAGCGGCTTGTTCGCCGGCACATGCTGCCTTCCAACTCTTCGTCCGTGTGCCGCCGCCGCCTCTTCTTCTTCCTCTTGTGGGGTTTGTCAGAGGCCAGGAAGGGGCTGCGAGGAGAGGAGGGTGCGGTGGGGGGCGATCCGGGAAGCGTGGTGGTGGTCGTAGTGGTGACCGTGATGGTGCGCTTGATAGCGAATAGGTCTGAACCGTTGAGGTCCTGGATGGAAGGCGGGACCACGGGTCTGCCATCTCGCCGCCTTTCCCGTTCCCGGTCACACTCGCTTTCCTTCTCCCGCTCCCTTCGTTCAATGCTATCTTTGGACCTCTTGGAGCTGCTTGTATTTCGGCTGGTCGATTCACCAACCTCGTCACGCTCTCTCTCTCGTTTTCTCCGGCTGCTGTCTCCATTTCGCTCTTTTTCCCGTGTGTGGTCTTTCCTTCTGTCCTTTTGTTGCTCCCTGTCTCTGTACCGATCTCTGTCCCTCTCTTCATCTTTGTCTCGCTCTCTGTCGTTGTCTCTTTCTCCTTCTCTTTCCCTATCCCTGTCTCGGTCCCTGTCACCACCTCTGTCTCCCTTTTTATCCCTGTCTCCCTTTTTATCCCTGTCTCTCTCTCTGTCCCTGTCTCTCTCTCTGTCCCTGTGACGATCCTCTGAAGCATTTGACCAGGAGCGCCCCCCATGTGTACGCCGGACTGAAGAGTTCCGGGAGCGGGGGCGTACAGTCAGTTCCGGGATGCTCCTTCGCCGCTTCTTCCTCCTCCTACTATCGCTCCGGCTGCTTATCCCCCGGTCCTCCCCTGCCTTTGCTTTCTCTTCCTTCTGACTACGCCGACCCCTTTCCCCGTCTCCATCCTTCCGCTCCCCACATTTTTCACCCCCGGCTTCTTTCTCTTTTCTTTTCCTCCGCCTCCTCTCATCTTTCTCGCTTGCCTTGCCCTCCTTCCGCTTGCGCCGCTCCCTCTCCTTAGAGCTCTTAGACGACTTGCGGCTCTTGTCCTTCTCGGCAGCGAGGGGGAGGGGGGGGTGAGTTTCGGAGGGAAGGTGGAGGGGCTGAGGTGAAAGAGAGGAAGGGCAGGAGGTGCGATACCGTTCCTGCCGCCGGCTGACCAGCTTCCTTCTCAGATCGCCGGCCCCAACCACCAACACCTCCTCCTCTTCTTCTTCTTCTTCCACTTCCTCCTCATCATCATCGTCCATGGGCTCCCCATCTTCTGTACCAGGCATCACTGGACGCGGCCAGTCACCATCAGCCCGCACTGACACAAAGCTGTCCCCGTCCAAGACTCTGAGGATCCTCTCTGGCTTGGCCCCCCCGTGGAGGAGAACTCCTTCCCAGCCTCTCTTCCCTCCATCCCTCTCAACGGCCCCCACAATCTCCCCCTCCTCAATTTCAGAGTGGTCAGAGTAGTCAACCTTCTCTTTCCTTTCCCATCCTTTCACCCGGGGCTCTTTAGTCCTGTCTAGCCGCCTTCGAAGAGGAAGGGGAAGGGAACGTGGAGAGAGTGGCAGAACAGACAGCGCCTCATCAGTGGAGTCCGGAGGTGCCTCGTCTTTTGCCTCACCTCCCTCTTCTGCCCTCCCCGCCGCCTCCCTGGCCTCGCTCCCGTGGCTGTTCCCCCTCTCCCTCCCTCGTCTGGTCTCACCCGGCTCCGCCACTTCCTCTCTCTCGGAGGGTGGAGAGCCAGTTGGGTCAAAAGGGTCATACTTTTCTCCTTCCTCCACATCCTCATCTGCGTCAGGCGCTCCTCCCTCCCTTTCACCATCGGTGGGGTGAAATGGGTCGTAGATCTCTGTCTCGTCCTCAGTCTGCCCGTCAGTGCACACAGTGTGTGAGGAGGCGATGCGGACCAAATGGTCAGAGGTAGCTGACGAGGGGGGCTCAGAGTGAGAGGAAGAGGGAACCAGGGAGGCTGATGTGGAGGACACCACGTCACCCAGTGCCACGCTATTGGTCCCACCCCCAACAACATCGTCGTGGTAGCTGGTTGCCCTGGTGTCAGGAGATGACGAAGAAGGAGAGGCAGGAGAGGAAGGAGGAGAGGAAGGAGATGAGGGAGAGGTGGAGGGGGGAGAGGGCTGGAGGCTCTTGGCGGTCTCAGTGATCCCATTAGGGGGGACAGCAGCCCTCCCCTTAAGGCCTGGGGTTTGAGTTAAGTCCATGACCCAGGAGGGGAGCTGGGCTTTGGGCAAGCGGCTGGCAAGCTACTCCCTGAAGCCTGTTGTTGTGGGTGGAGGAGGGCTGCTACAATCCTGAATGCCAGGGATGGATGAGAAACCCTGAAAGATGTAACAAATAAAAAGTAAATTGCAAAGATAAATGTGTTGGGAAGTGTGCAACAGAGGCAGCTATTTAGACAGCTGCAATCCTCTAAACTATTCTCTGCAAATGCATTGGTAGAGAATTTTGAGTGTGGTTTACCTTTCTTACAGTTGTCTTTGCGGTGCAACAGTCAACAGTCCACTATGCAGTGATGAGTCCTCTGCTCTGTTTTGGAATATCAAAATGTTATTTATTTGCTGTAATTACATTCCAGTCATTTAGCTGACACCCTTTTTCAGAGCAACTTACAGTAGTGAGTGCAAACATTTCTGACCTGGTCCCCCATAGGAATCAAACCCACACCTCTCACGCCTGGCAAGTGCCACGCACTACCAAGAGAGCTAAACTCATTAAGAATCTACAGATGTTTTTATGCAGGAAGCCTTCATTTCACATCTCTTCACCTCAGAGCATCTTTAGAGCAGACCATATTGAAAAAAACAATTAGTGACAAAAAGGTAAAATTCAGCTGAAGCTGGAACACATCAAGACTTTTTCTTGAACACATCATCGTCGTCATTGCTTTTTAGTACAAAGGAAATGCCCTGTACTATTCTGTTACCTGATGAGGAGATCCTGTGGAGATCAGCAAAGAGAGACCAGGTGGGGCAGTTCTTCGGTTGTTGCAGTAATGGTAGCTCCCTAGAGGAAGGGGACAGTCAGATGATGCACACATGTTGCAGCTGCTTTACAACTTGCACATGCACACACACAAGGCTGGTCATCTGGGGTCTCCCTATCACCATGGAAACAACTCAAAGTTGTCCTACTCCTTTCTCATCCTCCTTGATTTTCTCTTTGCCCGAGTCTGTCTGAGGAGACAAAAGACAACCATATAGGTAACTGCCTTCCTCAACTCAAAATTATTAAGTGGGGGAGCCCCCACTTAATGTAATCTCACATATATATGCCACACTGAACGCTGGTTGCCTAGCAACTTACGTAAGCAAACTTTCCAGAATGAGGCCATGCAAATGCCGGATCTAAAATTTGCGAGTAATGCTAGCTAGCTACAGTACAGTTTATGCAGTAACATGGCACTGACTGACTGACAATGGGATTTACTTTGTCAAATGTAATGCTGAAGTTATTTTGCTACCTTTTAGCCAGCTATTCAGTCTTTTTTATGCAAATGGGCAGCTAGCTTTTGTATTTGGGACCAGGAGATTGTGTTAATTCACTGCCAGTACACAGCTGAACACCGGACACAACTAGTGCAACAGCTACCCCACTTTACAATTTCCTAACCCTAACCTTTTCTAGTTTACAATGTTATAACTAACACAATTATAGAGTAAGATCTTACAACTTATAAAATAGCCTAACACTGATTTAATTTGAGGAAGCACAATTGTAGTTGTACAATCCTTGTTGTTGCGTACACAGGTACTACAGTAAGTACAGTTATTTAAACATGAACATTCTGTTTTGGGGTATGTTGTAAGATAAAACGACTGTGGCATAGTTTGTGAGCTGTCACAACCAGTTAATTTAACACAAACCTGAATGAAGTTTTGAGGTTTCTGGGATGGAAGCTGTATCTCAATCAGTTTATGCACCTCTATGAGAACAATAGGAAGACACTGGTCAATTGCTTTCTATGCAATAAAACCTTACCTAACATTACTTTCAGTAACACAGATCATCAAAGCATATGAGAACGTTCGAAATGCAAATATTTTCCTGAACAAGTAATGTATCACACTTGTGACTTTGCCAGAATAAACCAGTATACACAGCCTTCTATTATTGAAATTGTTTTTTTGCCATTTACTGATCAATCAGACACATTATTGCAATTGTTATGTGACCAATTCGGACCGGATGACTCACTGGGAGGCTTGTTAGCAGCCAACTGTTAAGCTAATTTGACTAGCTAGCCTAGTAGCTGCGTATTGATTTGATGCATATCTGAGGCATCGTAAACACGAGAGATGAAGACAGGCAGTGATTGGGCCGCAGCTTGACAATGCTAGTTAGATAGTAAAATAACACCAGGAAACCCAAGTCACCAGTAGCCAGCTGACAACAGTTAGTGTGACAGCTAATGTAACTGTACATACCTACATAACGTCAGCTAATTATGCAGTGCATTCTAACTGGCATTTGCTAGTATTGTAGCTAACGAACGCATTCAATATTGAAAAATAGATGGAACGGGATGTGGTTTGCAAGATCGGTAACTATGATTAGTACAGCAAAATATTCAAGCTAATTAGCGAATTCGAAGAGTTGGTTACAAACGTTATAGATAGTTACATGTTTTCGCAGGAATCAGATCCGCTGGAGGGTAGCTAGTAGCTGGACCTAGAGTACTACAAGCACTTGTAGCAATCGATGTTAGCTTTCCTCCTACACCACCACTAGTCATTCAACTGCACGCTCTAATTACCTTTGATCCAGGTATAGGCGTTGTCCTTTAGAAATTACAATCTTGATCTACCCTTTATTTTCAAAAAATCTTGCAAGTGTAGTTAAAATACAGTATTAAACGTTGAGCCATTTTTATTTTAAAAGCACAATAAAAGGCCCATCCTCTCTATCGCCGCCATTTCACTTCTCTTGAATCTTGAAACCGGTCCACCAAGACCGATGGGAGATGTAGTTCCTTTAATCCCTAGATTATATTTTATGAATTTATTATAATAATTAATCATTGCCAATATTGTATTGTTTACATTCATATTACATGTCAAACCTTGTTTGGTTATGTTACAAATGTTTACTGCTTGGCCTTAAAAATGACAACATCATCAGAATCAGCTTTATTGCTAAGTAGGGGATACATCTCCAAGGAATTTTAGTGGTAGTGGTACTTTAAAAGAGAAAAATACAGTAATAAAAAACATAACACAATAAACAGGAAGTGTGCAAGACATATAGTTGCATAATAATAGTGCCGTGCAATATGCAATAGTGATGATAGTAGTCCAAAGTGCATAATGCAGTGTAAGTGGGACAGTGTCAGTGGGGGTCACCTGGCCACTAACACTGAGACCAGCTGCCGATGGGTAGATGCTGTTCTTGTAGTGTGATGTATTGGTCCTTATCGACCGTAGCCTCCTGCCGGAGGGGAGTGCCTGAAACAGTTTGTGTCCAGGGTAGGAGGAGTCAAATCTCCTTCTCAGCAGATCAAATGATACGCTGCAGTCTGCTCTTGTCCTTGTCAGTAGCGTACCAGATGGTGATGAAGGAGGTGAGAATGGACTCAATGATGGCTGTGTAGAAGTGCACCATCATTGTCTTTGGCAGGTTGAACTTCTCCATCCTCTACTGTACATGAAAAAAAACATGAAAAAAAGCTGTGCTTTTTTGGGGATGGAGCTGGTGTTTTGCTCCAACTTGAGGTCCTGGGTGATGATAATGCCCAGGAAGTGGAAGGACTCCACATTGAAGACTGAGGAGTCACACAGGGTAATGGGGTGGGTGGGGCTGTTTTCTTCCTAAAATCCACAACATTTTCAACTGTCTTCAGAGCGTTGCACTCCAGAATGTTCTGCCTGCACCAACTCACCAGGTGGTGACTGTTTCTGTTTCCCCAGCTTCATGCGCTGCCTCCTGTCAGACTTCAAAAGGCTTACACATACCAGTGTATTTTTTTTCTCCTAAGGTAATATTGATATAACATAAATAAAATGTCAAGAATTGTCTTTATTCTTGTTCTATAATTTAATACAAGTTTTGGGAAATATAGTATAAATATATATAAAACTATATAAGCTGTGACATCAAATAGCTTTTGTGGCTCCAGACACATTTTATTTGGTGGCAAATAGTGGAAAATGGCTCTTTGGACAGTAAATAAGAGTCCAGGTTTGTCCACTCCACACCCAGTATCTAGTCAGCGAGCATGACTGTCCAAAGGGGAATGTAAACACAGACCAGAATAAATTAAGCAAACTCAGGGGGAGTAAAGGTCTAAAGTTGATCAGGAATGATTCTAGATCAGGGGTGCTTTTGAATCACTGTCACATCATTACACCAGCCACTGTTCGAGTAAAAATAGATAGCTCCATCTTTTGTTTTGCCGGAGGGTACTGTGTCGCAACCCGCTCTGAAGAGTTGAAATCCTGCCAGCTGCAGCGCAGAGTCCAGAATAAATCCACACAGACAAGTCTCTGTAAAACATTACACTGAAGATGAACAAAAGCCTGTTTGTTGCACAGGGAACGCATATTGGAGAGAATGATTCCAGGTAGGGGTGTGCGATGTCCACGTTTGCAGAGGCGCACGGGAGCACCGGCACGTTTCCCTCTCCTCCGTTGTTTAACTGAAGGAACATAGGTGAGGGCACCTTTGGCTAGAACAGGGGTCTCAAACCGGTTCCATGGAGGGCCTGTCATGTCCTGTATGCGGGCCCCTAGCCATCTCTGTGCTTTGGGGCTCCCAATCAGGGCATGGCACATGGAGAGGCCTCTAGCCATCTCCATGCCATTGTGGGCTCCCCAGTCAGAGCAGCTGCATTCAGTTGACTCTGATTGGGGAGCCTACTTAGGTTAGTTTTGCACCACACCCGGCGTGGTTTATTGTTTGTGTTTGTCACAGCGTCACGGTTTGTCTTCTGTTTAATTCATTTTCAAGTGAATACGCTACACGTTATTTGTACATAGTTTTATGTTTGTTGCACACCTTTCATTTTCCGTTTACAGTTTTGTGTAGTTTGTATTTGTTTTGTTATTGGATTAAATCACCTTTTCTTTGTACAAAATGTCTGCTTTTGGTTCGACTGCACACTACAACCGTGACCGGCCGAGTGTCTGCAGGTTTTCACTCTCACCTTGTACTTGATTGATTAATTATGTCACTAATTGGTTAGGTCTACCCTCATCTGGTTATTTAGGTCTGAACCTGGAACCAATTTACAGGAAAAAACTAAAACCTGCCGACCCTCGGCCCTCCGTGGAACCGGTTTGAGACCCCTGGGCTAGAATGTCCAATAATGCCACTGATGTCAGTAGTAATGTAGGTAATAAGTCAACTGGAGTTGTTCCCCTGATGTTTATGAGCTAATCTCTGGTCTAAGAGCACTGGGTTTTGCAGCAGTTAACTGAGTTTGTAAACAAAACAAGACAAAACAACGCGCACCAAAACAAAGAGGCTGCCATCTGCGGCACCATCTAAGGTCAAATCTCTCATGACGCATCTCTCTCTGCCACTTTGTTATCACTTTTGCCTTATGGCAAGGTGCTTCATCATGCTGGTAAGGGCATTGTATGTTACCAAACTGTTCTTGGATGGTTGGGAAAAGTTGCTACAAGAGGATGGATTGCTACTATTTTTTATTCATGACTGTGTTCTTAGGCAATATTGTGAGTGAGTACATTCTCTTGGCTGAGAAGCAACCCCACACATGCCTCAAGATGCTTTATTTTTGTCATGACACAGGACTGACTGATGGTAGCTCTTACCTTTTCTTCTCCTGACAAGCGTTTTTCCAGATGCCCAAAACAAGGTAAAGGGATTCATCAGAGAAAATGAATTTACCCCAGTCCTCAGTAGTCTAATCCCTGTAACTTTTACAGAATATCAGTCTGTCCCTGATATTTTTCCTGAAGAGAAGTGGCTTCTTTGCTGGCCTTCTTGACACCAGGCCATCCTCCAAAAGTCTTCACTTCACTGTGCGTGCCGATGCACTCACCTGCCTGCTGCCATTCCCGATCAAGTTCTGCACTGGTGGTGCCCCGATCCCAAAACTGAATCAACTTTATGAGACAGTCCTGACGCTTGCTGGACGTTCTTAGGTTCCCTGAAGCATTGTTTCACAACATTTGTACCCCTCTTGTTGAAGTTCTTGGTGATCCAATAAATTATACATTGAGTTGCAATCAAACTCGCAACAATACCCTTGCCTGTGAAGCACTTTTTATGGAAAGCAATGATGACTGCACGTGTTTCCTTGCAGGTACCCATGGTTACTAGAGGAAGAACAAATGTTTCAAGCCCCACCCTCTGTCTTGCTGATTGAGTTAAAATAACAAACTGGAAGCTTTAAAAAGAGTGATCTCCACCCTTGTCCTCGTCAAAAATCTCCCCTTGGTTAATGAGAGGATCACTAACTAACAGCTGGTCCTTTTGTGGAAGGGCTGAAATGCAGTGGAATTTATTTTGGATAATGCAAAGGTTTGGAGAAACTGTCCAAATATAGGTGTGCTAAGCTTGTAGCATCAAACTCAAAAAAACTTGAAGATATAATTGCTGCAAAAGGTGCTTAAATAAAGTAATGAGAAAAAGCTCAGAATACTTATGTACATGTTTAAATTTTCGTTTTTAACTTTTGCAAATCTATGAAAAATATTATACTTTTTTCACTTTGTCATTATGGGGTATTGGGGTGTGTAGAGTTGTGACGAAAAACAATCATTGAATAGATTTTGGAATAAGACTGAAACATAATAAAATGTTTTGTGAATTCTTTCCCAATGCACTGTATATAAATTATTTGAAATTTGAAATTAATTGGTCCTGTGACTTATCTTTAACAGCTCGATTTGGAGAAGGGGTTTCTGAATTTATGGTATCCTCTAGCCATATAAAACAGTTTCCGGACATGTGCTTTAAATAACCATATAATAGCCTACATTTAAACAGCAATAACAATTATTTGTGTCAGATCGCACGTATTTATTTTCTCCAAAATCATGTTGCGGATCTGAATAATGGATTCTAGGCAATGTCATAAACGTCTCTACAAATCCCATGCGAAATATGCACGTTTCCATAGGATATCTAGCTCATGCGTGCTGAAGAGCGTTTCTACAAATCCCATGCGAAATATGTACGTTTCCATAGGATATCTAGCTCATGCGTGCTGAAGAGCGTTTCTACAAATCCCATGCGAAATATGTACGTTTCCATAGGATATCTAGCTCATGCGTGCTGAAGAGCATTTGACAGGTTCTGCATGAAATTATAGTCGCAGATCATGTAAAAAAACTAGTTTGCTTCTTAATTACAGTATGTTTTTGTCTATTTCCGGACTAAACATATCTAAGCATAATCCTCTGAATATCCAAAGACAGGAATGTTATTTTCAAGACATATGAAAAAAAGGTCGGAAAAACAATACAAAATAAGGAAAAGATAACTTCGTAAGTTTCGATTAAAAGCAAAGCTTTTATTTAGGAGCAGAAAACCGGCATCTCCAGGAACAGGGTTGGTTCAGCCCCGACCTAGATTACACCTAGTTTTTAACGCCTTCTACGGCCTCCTCTCCTGCGACGCCGGGACATCTTTGGCCGCCGACGTCGGCGGACAGGGCGGCTGCTGGAAGCTCTGCTTCGTCTTGGCATTGTGATTGATCGGTTTGACTGTGAATGAATTCTTCATGTTGTGGGGTGTATTTATAGGGCCACTGCGATGTTGGAGAGTTGCAATGTATTTAGCTGACTTAAGAGTTTTCAAAACGACTCTCGTATGTGACGTCATAATAGTCTGGTTTTGCCAAAAACTTCCAAAAACCATAAAACCTGTGAAAAACAAATGTCAGCATTAATAGGTTTATGTGTTTGTAGTCTACGAAGCGCTTCCTTCGATCCTCAAGTGACAAACCTAGTTTTAAAATTGTATTATTGTATTATTATTGAGGTATTCGACACATATTTGAGCATTAAAACCTCAATAGCTTTTGAACTACCCTATCCAACTACTCTAAATAAATGCCACAATGTTGGAAAGGTTACGTACAATATTGCACAGGTTTTTTTTAATCACAATTAGGACTTTCATTCGCTTTACAGAACTACAAACTTTGTGGAAATGTTAGCCACATTCTTTGTTATTGGTTTTACATAACCATAACTCACATTTTTAGCTCATTTTGCTCAATCCCATATAGCTACAGTAAGCAACTGTAATGTGTGTGTGTAATGTAACGATTTTCCGAAGACCCAGTCAAACTAGACCGAGGTAAAGTTGATTTCAGATTGGACTTTCGACAGATATTCCGGCATTAACAGCAGTAAACAATAGGAGAGTGGTGTATATATTCCTCTTATTGAATAGCAACTATAAAGAAAAAGGGTTATGTTAATAACTTTCCACATCAAGCTAGGAGAAGTGAATATATGCCCATAAGGTTGCTGCAGTGGATGTGCTTGTGAATGCTATATTAATAATGTTGGCCAGATAGTACATTGACTAAAATGTGATATTTAAAATGTTATACATTTTAGACCTCATATGTCAACAGACACTTTACTTCAAATACGTTTTCTAATATATTATATGTAATATATATTACACACTATATTATAATGTATTATCGCAGTTATAGAACTATATACTATATCCAAGGCTTAACCTAGGGGACAGGTCTTTACGTTCCAGCACTAGCAGGCTCAGGAACAGGTCCTTTTCAGATACCGTAATCCATCTGAACTCTGTGACCCGGCACCAGCCACCTGCCCACTGCATTTTGCACGGCTCTATTGGTACTTCTGATTAAATGCTAACTGCATTTTGTTGTACTGTACTTCAATCAATCAATCAAGTTTATTTATATAGCACAATTCATACATAGAAGCAATTCAATGTGCTTTACAAGACAAGACATTAAAGGAGAAATAAAAGAGAAATCAAAAAGAATTAAAAGAGAAATACAATTTTATAACTATCAGTCTATCTGCAACTTATCCTCTATTCGCCCGTCCACACATTCACTCAGTAACCATTCAATGAAACTCAGGTCTCGTTATACAAACAGCCTTATCTGTAGATCATTCACACGATGCAGCGCGCCCACTTACATCCCTGTGTACTCAGAATAATACACTCATACACTCATTGCATTACGATCTTACTTACATTCACACTTTGTACGAGTACGTGTTTTACAAACCGACTCCACAATTCAACCTCATGTTTCGACATCTTTCCACTTTTCGGTCACAATTTTAACAGATTGATTAAAACACACATGTATCAATTTAACATGTACAGATTAAAATTAAAAAAATTGAGATAAAAGTTTAAAAGAAAATTAAGAAGGATTTTAAAAAGTAATGAAAATTAAAAAGTCTGGAATAGGGTTTCCACTTTGCTTTTAGAGTATCTATTAAAGCTATAGGGCACATTTTGTGGTCAAGACCTTAGTCATAGGCACGTGAAAACATGACTTGAAAATGGATAGGTTTGGGGCATGTCTAAGATCTTCTGGTAGCTTGTTCCAGTTGTATGCCACGTAGCTACTAAATGCTGCTTTGCCATGTTTAGTTTGGACTCTGGGCTCTACTAGCTGGCCTGAATTCATAGATCTTAGAGGCCTGCTTGGTTGATATTTTTCAAACATATCAGATAAGTATTCAGGCCCTAAACCATTCAGTGATTTGTAGACTAAAAGCATCACCTTAAAATCTATTCTATAACTCACTGGAAGCCAATGCAAAGATTTAAGAATCAAAGTAATGTGTTCTGTTCTCTTGGTCCCGGTTAGCATTCTTGCTGCAGCATTTTGAATGAGCTGCAGCTTTTTTATAGTCTTTTTGGGAAGTCCAGTTAATAGCTCATTACAGTAGTCAACTCTGCTAGAGATAAAAGCATGGATAAGCTTTTATTGGTCTTTGCGGGACAGCATGCCCTTGATTCTAGCTATATTTTTAAGTTGATAGCTGTTTTGGTGACCGTTTTGATTTGACTGGAGAATGTGAGGTCAGAGTCTGTTAGAACACCAAGATTATGCACTTGGTCTCTGGTCTTTGGGGCCTAAGAATCAAGCTCTTTAGTAATACTTGTTCTGTTGTTTGTGTTGCTAAATACAATAATCTCAACAAAGCTACAAAGGCTTTGTTTATGGATGTCATAGTCAATTTGAAGTTTAGTTTTTCTCCACTTACAATCCGTATTCCTACATTCTCTCTTTTCAGGGCAGTTATCGCTACCTTGTTTCTCCAAGGTGCTTTCTGTTTGTTCTGAGTTTTCTTTACCTTTATCGGTGCAACATGATCCATGACATTTAATATTTTGGCATTAAAGTCATACAGGAGTTCATCAACTGACTCTGCACTTAATGTTGGCAAGATAGCTATGGCCTCCATAAACTGAGCATTGGTGCTCTCATTAATGTACCTTTTCCTAACAGAAACTGAGTTTCTGGGGTGATCAGTGCTTCAAAAAACACACAGAAATGATCAGACAGTGCCATGTCTTTAAACATGACAGAGGAAATTTCTAGCCCTTTAAAGACAACCAGATCAAGAATGTGGCCACGAGTGTGTGTACGTTCTTTCACATGTTGAGTAAGATCAAAAGTGTCAAGTATTGCAGAAAGATCTTTGGCATGTTTGTCGGTACCATTATTTAGGTGGATGTTAAAATCCCCGGTTATAATAAACCAGTTATAATCAACGGATATGACAGAAAGTAGTTCAGCAAAATCATCCAAGGTTAAATGGTTAAAAACAAGATTTTGGGAGCACCCTGCAGCGTAAAACAGAGGTATTCAAAATAAATAAAATTACCAAGCGGGCTATCTTTGCATTGGAATGCATCTTTGAATAGGGCAGCCACTCCGCCTCCTTTCCTACCATCACTTTTCGAAACATTCTGTGATTTTAGTCAGAGTGTCAGGGGAGGGGGGGTGAATACTCTGTCTATGCGTGTTGTCCTTCATGCTTATCCTGTTTGGGTATGGTGGTCCAAGGGCGTGACGTATGTTGGCATCCCGTGATGTTTGGATGAACTCCATCAAGTCTAAAGCGGTTCTTGCAGTTCCAAAAGATGAAATTGTCAATAAACTTTATCCCGTGGTTGGAGTAGGCAGATGACAGCCACGTATTCAACCCAAGGAGTCTGCTAAAAGATTCAATTCCTTTCCCCAAGGTTGGAATGGGGCCAGAAATGAAAACATTTTGAAAATTAGAGTTACTTATTTGCTCCAGAAGCAGGGAACTCGGAGCCAGTTTTCCTTCATAGAATGTCAAAAGACCCAGTGTGGATAATAATCTGCATGGTACTAGGGTGTGTAGAGAGAATAGCTGG
Source organism: Novumbra hubbsi (assembly GCA_016801125.1). NCBI lineage: Eukaryota > Metazoa > Chordata > Actinopteri > Esociformes > Umbridae > Novumbra > Novumbra hubbsi. The sequence continues at coordinate 50,693 of JACXGK010001128.1, read as the reverse complement.
CAACATTTCTGCCAGCTCTCCCACTGATGTTTCAGCCAATGTTAAGTTTTCAGTATTTGCCATATTAATATGCCTGCTTATATCGTCTCCAACCAAATTTCTTCTTGTCCTTGTCCAAGCAGTGGTTTTGGGGCTCTTACTTTGGTTTCGGTTAGCAGAGGTTTTGGGGCAATTTCTTGAGTTTCGGTTAGCCTTAGTGCCAGTATTGTGGTTATTATACACTAGGTTCATTTACATACACTTTGTTCAGAGTCAGTGGATCGTACCTGTTTTGCAGTGAGAGTTCAGGTGGTGGAGTGAGCGTTGGTGCTCTCTTCTTAGTTTTGCCTCTGCAGCGAACAACGTCAGACCAAGTTCCGGCTGGAGTCAATCCCTGCGGTTTAGCACCGTGCCAGTAACTTGAATCATTAAGGACAGCCGCTTTGGAAGTCTCCGTGTTTAATCCAGTGACGTTAGCATACGACGTTAGCATAACGTTAGCATACGAGCGTGTCAGCCAGGTCCGTGACGAGTTGGTCTGGATTTGATGTATTCCCGTGTAAAGTAATCTGTCCGTTAGCGTTTTGTAGCTCAGCACCTAGACTTGCTGCTATAGAGTCAATGTATTGCCCACTCTCACGTATTTCAAGCTGCGTTATTGTCTCATTCAGTCCTTCATCTGCTTGGTGTCGCTCTGTTCTGTTGACCGGTTTTGACTGCGTTGTGTCAAGCGTAGGGTAAACTTTTGAACTTTCAGGATAGTGTAGAATTCAAACTACTTCCCCAAATCCAAATCAGAGAATGTCCACACGATCAAGTCTTTTCAAAGTAAATGCCTTTATTACAGATATATCTGGAGATCGTTCTCCACAATACAGCCCAGAAGATCTGAAGTCCGTTCACATTTTATGTAGCCCCCTCCCCACCCAGTCATTGTATAGAAATCGCTGAGTGTGCTTCCTGGGTGGGCGTGTCCCTTCTTGCAGACCCCGTCTCTGACCGTGGGGCCATCTGGTGACCTCGGAGGCAGACGAGGAAGACAGTTGAGGGGTAGTATGGTGCCAGGAGATCTGACAGGACACCTCTGCTAGCTCGTGTTTACTTTTCCTCTTCCTGGGTTCCTTGTCCGCATCAGTGTGTGTCCAGCTAAAAGCCAATAAACCTGTCTTCCTATACATAGTGTCCTTGCCTTAATCACTTGACTTATGGTCCTACTTCTGGAATATACTAAGTAACATTTATCACCCCAGCCTTGCTATCTCTGAGTATATGCCCTACAGGCACGGTTTGTTTATAATAGTCCCCCGCACATCTAATCTTTAATAAAATATTCCACAATAGCACCGATAGTCCGACCGGAGGAGAGCTCGGTTTACTAAATATTCCAGACGGTTGAGACGGTCCTCAAACAACTCTCTTTGCTCCTTCGGCAGTGCCATTCCTTGATCAAATAACTATTTGAAGAGCCACAAATAAAACACAGGTTACCAAACATAGGACAAAAATAGAACAATGATATAACATTAAAAGAAAATTAAAATAATTTAAAAATAATAAAAAATAAATACAATAAAATAGAGAAAATAAGAAAATAAGAAAGACTTGCAGAAGAAGCAGAACACTAGCAGGACAGTTGCACTATGCGACTTCAGTGATAATACAGTAGAATATAATGATTTATCTGTCTCAAATGGCATTCAGTAAATTTGCAAAGGTCTCAGACAATATAAAATGAATAGTTTGCAGTAAGTCTTCCCCCTACTCTGAATGAATATGGAATCTAAGTTATTGTGGATCTATTGAAATTTTAATATTAGAAACATGTATATAAAATCACCAGATATGAAAATGGACAATCTAAGAGGTGTACATTATGTAAGGCTAGTCAGTGTATACTCTGAACATAGTTTGAGGTCAGTAGGTCACATTACCAATGAGCTATTGGGCAAAGAGATATTGAAATGACTGCTGTAAAGAGAACAACAGGCAAATATCAGTTGATTGTCTAACATGAAATCAACTTTACCTCGGATCACACTAGTCCTATTTTCTGTCAGCCTACTGTAATTAATGAATTTAATAGATTTTTGGAATATTTGGAATATGATAACTGTTTCAACATAATTCAGCATTAGCTATTAAACGTCGGACACCCAACTCCCTGTATATAATGAGACAGAACAAAATTACTTGAAAAAATATTATTTCATATTGCTGAAAGAGATTCAAAGATCCTAGTCAGTAGATCCAAACTTTGCCTCACTAGCTCACGTTAGCTGTCACAACAGTAGGTTGTTAAAACCGAGGCTACAAAGTTTCACGGAAAAAAGGTGCTGCGTTAAATGCGTTATAATATTTTAACGCGTTAAACGTTTAAATGGATGGCAAAGACTAACTAGTTAACTCCCCCAGGCCTAATATTGATATATTTTTTTTTTAAATTACAGTGATATTTTGAGGTTGATATGAGTGGCAAACCTTAGAAACAGCTAAAAAACAAGACTCATGCACAGGCTTTAATTAAAAGTAGCATTAAAAGAAATGTGTTTGAAAGAACCAATATTTTATTTATAAAAGTCCAGAAAGACCATACTCAAAAAGACTTTAAGATGTAGTTGCTGCAAAAGGTGCTTAAATAAAGTAATGAGAAAAAGCTCAGAATACTTATGCACATGTTTATATTTTCGTTCTTAACTTTTGCAAATCTATGAAAAATATTATACTTTTTTTACTTTGTCATTCTGGTGCATTGTGTGTAGAGTTGTGACGAAAAAAATCATTAAATAGATTTTGGAACAAGACTGAAACATAATAAAATGTTTTGTGAATTCTTTCCGGATGCACTGTATATCAATTATTTGAATTTCGGAGCTAATTGGTCCTGTGACTTATCTTTAACAGCTCGATTTGGAGAAGGGGTTTCTGATTTTATGGTATCCTCTAGCCATATAAAACCGTTTCCGGACAATACAATACAAAATAAGGAAGAGATAGCATCGTAAGTTTCGATTAAAAGCAAAGCTTTTATTTAGGAGCAGAAAACCGACATCTCCAGGAACAGGGTTGGTTCAGCCCTGACCTAGATTACACCTAGTTTTTAACGCCTTCTACGGCCTCCTCTCCTGCGACGCCGGGACATCTTTGGCCGCCGACGTCGGCGGACAGGGCGGCTGCTGGAAGCTCTGTTTCGTCTTGGCATTGTGATTGATCGGTTTGACTGTGAATGAATTCTTCATGTTGTGGGGTGTATTTATAGGGCCACTGCGATGTTGAAGAGTTGCAATGTATTTAGCTGACTTAAGAGTTTTCAAAACGACTCTCGTATGTGACGTCATAATAGTCTGGTTTTGCCAAAAACTTCCAAAAACCATAAAACCTGTGAAAAACAAATGTCAGCATTAATAGGTTTATGTGTTTGTAGTCTACGAAGCGCTTCCTTCGATCCTCAAGTGACAAACCTAGTTTTAAAATTGTATTAGAACCTCCTGCAGCTACCGATGTGAGGTTGGTTTCAGGTGAGGTATTCGACACATATTTGAGCATTAAAACCTCAATAGCTTTTGAACTACCCTATCCAACTACTCCAAATAAATGCCACAATGTTGGAAAGGTTACGCACAATATTGCACAGGTTTTTTTTAATCACAATTAGGATTTACATTCGCTTTACAGAACTACAAACGTTGTGGAAATGTTAGCCACATTCTTTATTCTTTGTTCCTGATGTTATATATATATTTCAAATAGGTCCTATTTGAATTTCAAAGATAATTGGTCATGTGACTTATCATTAACAGCTTAATTTGGAGAAGTTGTTTCTGTGTTTACGGTATTTTTGTTCAAATTCTAGCCATATATAACAGTTTCCGGACATGTGTTTTAAATAACCATAACTATAATTCTTAGCTAATTTTGCTCAATCCCATAGAGCTACAGTAAGCAACTGTAATATGACAAAAATGAAGAACGACTTTCCGAAGACCCAGTCAAACTAGACCGAGGTAAAGTTGATTTCAGATTGGATTTGCGACAGATATTCCGGCATTAACAGCAGTAAACAATAGGAGAGTGGTGTATATATTCCTCTTATTGAATAGCAACTATAAAGAAAAAGGGTCATGTTATTAACTTTCCACAACAAGCTTGGAGAAGTGAATATATGCCCATTAGGTTGCTGCAGTGGATGTGCTTGTGAATGCTTTATTAATAATGTTGGCCAGATAGTACATTGACATCTAACCTGAAACCAACTTTACCTCGGATCAAACGCAAAAAAGGGGCTGCGTTAAATACGTTAAAATATTTTAACGCGTTAAACGTTTAAAATGGATCGCAAAGACTAACTAGTTAACTCCCCCAGGCCTATTATTTATAAATAACCAAAAAAATGACAGTGATATTTTGAGGTTGATATGAGTTGCAAACCTTGGAAACAGCTAAGAAACAAGACTCATGCACAGGCTTTAATTAAAAGTAGCATAAAAGAAATGTGTTTGTGAGAACCAATATTTTATTTATAAAAGTCCAGAAAGACCAATAAGAGATGTTCAGTGACCCACCATTGACTAGTCTTTTTCTATTGATATTGTCAAGAATGGATTTCAAACATCTATGATTTCAAATAACCCTGTAGCGCCATTTGTATCATATTGGATACATGAATTTCAGGGACCTTTAGGTCATTAACACAAGCGATACTTTCCCGAAAAACCTGTTGCATACAATCCTATACATGTCTTCTGCCATCTGGTGGATTTCTATACACTGCGTTTAAATTCTTTTTCCAAAAGGGCCGTTGTCACCACATTACTAGTTTTCGTCAGGGACCTTACCGTATGGGAAAAAGTTACGGTAAGAATAAGATTTATAGTGTTACTAATTTTTTAAAATGAATATTTACCGCGTTGAAGCAACCTATAATTAGTAAATGTTCATTCAATATTTTATAGAAAAATCGTGTGGAAAATGTATATGTATCAAAAACGATACAGCAGGTATTTAAATCCCGCCATAGCCATTGTATTTTATTTCATGATGATGGTCATAAAAGGTGTATTTGGAATTGTGATATGACATAATCCATCATCGAGACATTTTAAACAAATTAAAGGTAGAGATGTCATAGTGATCAATACATTTATAAATATGACTGATGTTCGAATGTGATAATATATATATATATATATATGTAAATTAAGACTACAATTTTTTAACACTATATAAACACTATAGTATTAATCAAATCTGAATTTTCTGAATACTATTTGATGTTTTACGCTTCGCAGGGTTAATGAAAAATCATTTGCGCTTATCTCTCACACCTTGAAACAGTAAATATAACATTGTGGATAGCATTATATTGGTGGATTGGTTCCTATTTGTTTGTAGGATTTCTGCAATGTTATATACTGCATACAAATCTACAAATGCACAAAGTCTACAAACAAATACATTACGATCTGTAAATAGGAAACGAGTTCCAGAAGGTAAAACTTTTCTATCATATGTAGCAGAGCCGAATAGAGAAAAGAGTTGCGTCAACTGAAGGTAGGAAAGCTGTGTGGTCAGTCACGTGGTTCATGCGTCTCGAGTTCCAAACGTTGTCGAGTGGGCAATTCAAATGAATGGTAAAAACTCAACGAAGCGATTACAGAGCTACCCAAAACCGTTTTTTGGTATCTACTTAAACTAAAGAATATTTGAATCGTTAGCTAAAAATGTAGTCCGACTTTTGGGACATAAATCATGAATTACAGTTAAACTAACTAAAATATGAAATAAGTTGGCTTGCTAGTCATGTCCTATGTAAGCTATGTATTCTAGCGCCTACATTTTCTTTCCAGACTTTGAATCAGATTTATTAGCATCTCCAATATGAAAGTTGTACTCTGATTTAGTAATCTCTTCATACTTTTCAACCTTGCAAACAAGTAATGAGTTTCATTAATACATCTGACAGTGACAGAAGAAAGAAGTGGCTATTAAAGCCACTTCAGTATTTCAAAGGACCCTAACAATAAAAAGCTATGTGAGGTAATAAAAACAATATTGTGTTTTAAATGGAAGCCTTGTGTTAGGTTGATCAGAATATGAAGATTTTCACAGTTAAAATCACCCTGCAGGGACATTTCCAGGCAGACCAGTTTTACACCACAGAAAATGGGAAGACTAGGCTAAAAATAGATGCTACCCCCACCATGTTCCTCCATCTGCGGGTCATTTAAAAAGGAATGATCCAGTAAGAAGGTGTACCCCTGTGGTTAATGTGGCTGAGGCAGTGCAGTGTGAGCATAGCTACGTAGCTATGGAAACATGTCTACAGGTAAATGAGAACTCATTTGGAGTGTAAATTCCTATTAAAATAATCACTGTAGACATGTTTCTGTTGTTTGTCCTTTTATTGGAGTCAGTAATTACCTGCGTCTTGGGTAAAGAAAAAATGTTAGACCACATCATACATACATGTTCTGCTTATGTCAGGTTCAGATATGGAAGGAAGGGAAGAGGAAACTGATAGAAAAAAAGGAGAATGATGACAGAGGACAGTGATCTGAGAAAGGAATTAGAAAAGCAGAAGACGATAGCAAACAGAGCCAAAGCATCCTTAAAAAAAGTCAGAAAGGAAAAGGCTTCTCTCCTGAAAAGATGTCTTAAATGTATTATTAGCACTTTCAATCCATAGATATTCTCATTATCTAGAACACAATGGACTGCATGTTATAATGGTCTCTAAATCATTTTGCTCATTGAACATTTAATTTACAATTCGGTCTTTGTTGGTTGCTTGACAATGTGTATAATTGCATCCAACTGGAGAGTTTAAATCGACCAATGGAACCCTACACTACATTAATCAGTGCTAGCTAGCATACAATCTTCGTACTTTAAGCTAACGTTAAACGTATTAGATGGCAGAAGAAAGCTAAGAAGATTAACCATTTTGCTACCGCAATTCAACCTTGATCAAATCGGGGTGGGAAAAAAAGATGAAACATTGCAAAATAAATTCTCACCTTCGAACAGTTCCATCATACGTTGTTTCTCAATGACGTAGCTGCTTTGTTTGGAACTAACTGGCCATCTTTTGCGGCCATCTTGAGGAGAAAAAAAAAAAGTCCCATTGGAGTCAACTGAGCTAACGCAACTCTCTCTCTATGGCTCTGATATATAGATACTCAGTGGCGTCTGGTCATTGGGGGCTGGTGGGGCACAGAAATAACATTTAGTTCGGAAAGTTACCTACATTGTTATCGAGGAATATAGCATCTTGCTAAATTGCATATTATTGCATACGAGGACTGCAAGAGAAAGCATTGGAGCAAACCACGCTGGTCAAGTCCTTACCAGGCTCAACACATCACACACAATCTGCTGACAAAGTAGCCAAGAGAGGAATCTGGATCACTCCATGCACTGTGAAAAGTCTCCGGCATTCAAGGATTCGGTTCATTGAAGGGGGGGGGCTAAGGTTGCAAATGCCTGTATGCCCTCCTTGACCCAAGGACGAACAAAGGGTTTGCAACATGTGTTGTTGTCTTCGGGTTAGTTTACACTGATTATGAACTTTTTAGGTTTATTGGGTAGACAGCTATTGAAATAATAAATTTGAACAATGTTCCCTTTTTGAGTTAATTATGGCAACTTGTTTTCCCTGACTGTGGGGAATTGTGAATTTTTGTTTGTAAAACACTTTTGTGTGATAGTGACATCTAGTAGGCCAACTCTCGTGTGAGTTAATGCAGTTTAGTGTATTTAGTGCAGTTTCCAATGTTATATGGATGTGAATGTGACATGGGAAAACAACAAGTTAAATTTGATAAAAAAATGTCACATATTTCAGACATCTACAGTGTTATACAAACTGCAAACTTGTGTCATCTCACTTTCCAGCTCCAAATTTGCACCAGTTCTGAGGGTATCCACAAAAACATTATATTTTTGACAAGAGCACATATACAGTGGTTTACAAAATTTGATCTGGGCACTAAGCGTTTATTTGCTCATAATAACCCTATATAACATTGGAAAGTGTAAAAGTAACTGTCAATATAATAAAAAGCTAGTCTGGATCAGGGCCTGCGACAAGTGGGTGGTAACCACACAGCATATGTTATGAATTGCACTGAACTATTTGAGTATGCATCTCGAAATTACCGGACACTAGGAATGTCGTTATATGTCGTGGAGCTCCGCCCCCTAGAGGGCGTTAGCTCTTAGTGGTTTACCCTCGCCACGTAGCGGCCACACAGAAATTCAAGCACTTACCTTGGCTCAGCCAATCGGGGCACGCCTGCCCCCAATATATAGCAGAGCGCACCCTCAGCTCAGCCTCCCTTTTTTCTTCAGCTCAACTGAACACTTGAGATTTTTAGCACTTTAACCACGATATGATTTTTTGTTCGGGGGCGATGGATCAGACGTCGACGGGGGGGGATGTTCCTTTGGGCGTTCTCCCTCGGACCCATGAACCCATACTTCCTCGCCCCTTCTCCAGCTATCGCCTTACAAACATTCTCCAAATGTGTGGAGGCGGCGTTGAAACTTTTACGCACGGGTATCCAACAGAGGTAGAATAGCAAATGTCTTAAAGGTAGTAGACTAGGGGAAAACATGTCCAGATATTTACACTTAATGACTTTCAAAAACATTTTATTCATGATATGGACTACTAAAACACGACACAGACATTAAAATATATTTTTTAAAATACTAAGCCATGCAATGTAACCACAATCTGTATTTAGATTTAGGAGTGTTCTGAATCAAAGAGTCATGAAGCAGTTGACATGTCTGGCTGTGGTGAAATGGACTACGACAAGAACAAATGTGTTAGCACACGCACACACTATTCTGGTTTGTGGAATAATAAATAAACAGTTAATCACAGTATTTACCAACAACATCAAAACACTCCCTATTATAAACTCCACAGCTTATAGGCAAGCCTAGCATTGATGACCACAATACACACATTGTATGTGTGATTATACATAAACATTACACACACACGCACACGCACTGAAGAATGAGCAAAAGAACCAGATATCAGATCAGTCCATGGGCTCAAACAGCTTCATTCTCTCTTGTACAGACAGTCCTTCCTTCAAGCTCTGGCAGATGGATATGAAGGGAAGAAATAAGTCGCAGAATATATATATTTATTTACTGCAAGAAGGCTATTCAAATTGTGCACCCTGTGTATGCAGGATGACCTCTCACCTTTGACCTGCCAACTCTGATCTGCCTAGTAAGGGTTGACCTCTCCTTCAAGAAGTCAGAGTTGTTTGTCGACATCACTATTTCTGTTATGTATACATAGAAAAACAAGGCCTTAAGTCAAGAAATGTTATACATGAATGCATGTGAAGATGTTACACTTTGTGGGGTTGATCGTGTGCCTTTCTCACGGTATGCCTGAGCAGCAGTGGGGCTGTTGACACTCCGTTCTTCATCATTAGGAGAGATTATTGCAGTCTGGACCCCGTCTTGTGGTTTAGAGGGATCACATTGGACCTTGGACCGGCTGACACCAAACTCTGCGTTCAGGGCTTTAAGCTTGTCTGTGGCGTATTCTTTATCCTGCATACACACAGGAAAATGTTAGTCTGATCAACAAATTGGAGCAAATGCACACCATTTTAGCAACTTATGGGATGGAACATCACTTAGATATTTCTATTTCTACAATGTAAAACCTCAATTTCCAATGTTATTGTTGAGGCATCATCCAAAACATTGTTTGGGTTAGTTCCGTTTCTAAGATTTATTTGGACATCTTCACAGGACTGTTTTTCTTCCCCTGCAATTGAGGAAAATGGAGTACTGCACTCTAGCTACTTCAGCTGTGGAATTGTCATTGTTGTCCCCCTTACTGATGAAATGGAGTAGTAGTACTTGTCGGCACAGACTGTATAGACATACTAAAATACAGATTATATAGTGTAGCGATGAAAGAGGCATCACTGTAATGCATAAATAGTAGTTGTTTTGCTGTCTCCCGACTCAGTATATGGCGCCTTCACGCAATTAGAAAGACAAATTAATTACAGAAATGGAACTTTGACAAAAACAAATGTCTGGATGAAGTTTTCGCACAAGTGGAAAATAAGGTCTAATATACTAGAAACAAAAATGTCCCTTTAACATAAATATATGAATCCAAGATTTGAGTCATAGCGTCATCTTTTAGTTCCAGACACATTTTAATTGGTCAGAAGTTAAAATGCAGAGGAAGCCAATAAAGGATCTGTGGTAATAATGGGAGTTGTTTGAGTTTTCGAAATTATTGGAGGAGAAGTACCCTCAGAGCAGTTTTCAGTTCTTCCTTCAAAGACTGAGTCTCCTGTTTGAGCCACTGCAGCTCTGTGTCCCTTACCCTTAGGATCACCTTTACCACAACACGGAAGATACAAATCACATAGCATTAAGAACATTTGTCATTGGAGGTTTTAAAATTCATGACATACCATTTTTTTATTGTTAAAAATAGTAGCATAAAGTAAAGTAGCATGTAGAAGGATCTTTCTAATTATCTATTGTTGAATAATCTTAAGTAACCAAGTAAGTATACTCTAAAGTTTGCTATAATGAGAGTACCTCAAGTTCGTAGAGGTCTTTTCCCTGAAAGGCAGTGGAGGACAGGTCTCCGCAGAAACAGGAATGCATGCGAGAGATCTCCTCGGTTAACTTCTGTGTCAACTCCTAAAGTTAGAAAGAACGTCATCAGGCACCAACATGAGATAAGCTTCCCTTCAGACTACAGCAGGGACGGGCTTTTCAAAAGTACACCATTAGAATTGGATTAAATACACGAAAATGCATTAACTCACACAAGAGACTTGGCCTACTAGATGTCACTATCACACAAAGCCTTTTCAAAAGTGTTTTACAAACAAAAATTCACAATTCCCCACAGTCGGGGAAAACAAGTTTCCATACTCAACTCAAAAAGGGAACATTGTTCACAGTGCTCGCTGCCTTAAGTGACAAATGGCTTACTAAGCCTACTATGTTTATTACCAGCAGAGTGAAATTGGCAAAGAACCTAGCCTCTCGAGAGCTTTACATTTCAAATATTAATATTGTCATAGAATGCCAATATGACTACGTGAAAATGCATTTTCATATGAATATAGTCCCATACGGGCTTCCATTCAGATCCACAATCATTTCCCCTCTTTGCCAAACCATGACTGCACCTCCATATGTTAGATGGTCAGAAGTGTGCTTCCTGATTTGTAGACTGGGCCAGAACGGATCAAACGACTCTGAGTCAAGTAGGTCAGTGGTGTAGTGGTTCTAGTGGGGGGGGGTTGGGGGGTGTGATTATACCAGTCTGTCTTCATCTTCCCGGGGGGTACCTGACTTGATGCTCACACGTCACGCCAGAACAACACCCAATAAGCACCACCACACTTATTAATGCATCAATTATGCATCCACATGTAATTGAAAACATTCTGAAAGACTGCTTATGCGTTATTGATATTTACTAATGTTATGGTGACTTTAAGATAGCATCAGCCTCATCTGGTTCATTTTCTGTTACAACCCAAAGCAGCAGTAGCTTCAGGGGAAGGCTTGTGAAAACACAGAGATTGTACTTTGCTTTTGTTTCATATTCTTATTAGTATTCACATTAGTTGAGAAAAAAAAAATGTGGTGTTGTTCCTTGGCAATGTCATCCACAGGCCAAGGAAGCCCCAACGGTTGAAAAGTCAGTGCTTCGCAACACTGACGGGGTGAATTTATGAAATAAATTGTTTTTCTATCGCAAACAATGTTGTTAAGTATTCTGGCGCTTTTTTTAAATTGGGTGTAAGACATCCTTGAGCTTTCCTAGTGGGTAAATGGCGTATACCTGCGTATCACGTAGACTTCACCACTGATGTAGGTGTTGCTACAAACACTTACGAGTAAATACGAAAGTCTTGTTATTTGAACTGTGGTTTGCCAAAATGCACACAAGCTAGGATTTCTGGTTGCAAGTTCTACCATCACAATTAGTGAGTACATGGAGTGTACCGTCTAGTGTCCCATAGTGCCTTGCCTGCTTGTTGGTGCTGATCTCCTGTTTCTCCTTCTGGCACTTCAGTAGGGCTTGTCTCTCAGCCTCTAGGGCCTGATTCTGTTGGGCACTTTCTAGGCACTTCTGGGAGTACTGGTCTGACAATACCTCCAGCTCCCTGTGCAGTGACTGTACCTCAACCCTGCATGTTAGAGAAAGAGGGGGCAGTTAACCATATTGTAGGTGCACAGGTTATAAGAGACAAACACCAATTTTGCACTTGTTTTGGTTCCCCGTAGGTGAACCGCAAATGAATAATTCAGTAAGTGGAAAGAAAACATTTCAACCTACAGGTCAGCTTGCAGTTAAGAACAATTATTGTGCTGGCTGGAAAACATTTATTGCATTGACAAAAAACTTTGACAAAAAACTAAATCAGCTATGACAAAGAGAATAGCATCCATTGCTAAGTAGCGTAAATGTCAAGATAAAAGGTTATGAGTGAATAAACCATTGTGTGTAGAGAATGCTTCAGTGTAATCGTTGCTTCATCCCCCAGAGGACAGTACAGTCCATAAACAATGAGAAGAATATGGCAAATCTGTGGATCTAAAACAGGCCTCAACATTGAGTATCAGGCCCAGGAGGGCACGAAGAGGCCTATGGTAAATCAAAACTATTAATAGTCATTTAAATCTGAGCTTGAAGAAAAAGTCTGATTGACAAAAAGAAAATATATCAGCAAGTTTGCTAGAAGGCATGTGGCAGACTTTCAGATTCTATTGTCAGTTGATAACAAAATAGGGTAGTTCAGGCTCAACGCTAAGTGGTATGTTTGGAAAAAGCATGAGCACATAATCCTGAGAACAACATTTGTACAGTGATGCACGGTGGTGACTGCATCATGCTATGAGGATGCTTCTCTGTGTCCGGGCCTGGAAAGCTTTTGAAGACAAAGGACAAAATGGAGGACATTTTGTGAAACAGAATGGGCAGAAATTGCATCCTGGCTGTAATTGCAGTTTAAGGTTCTACTACCAAAAGGAAGTGTATACTTATGCATTAAAGAGAAATCCGTTTATTCTCAATTAATTAAATAATGTCTGCAGATTTCGGTTTTAACTTTGACAATTTTTCAAATTGATCAGCAGCAAAAACAGATGAAGTGATATACATGCATGCTTTAAAACCTCTAGATTCAGTCTACTCAGTATATTAATGTTGCAAACTTTCATACACATCTCACATTTTGATTGACTTGGACTATATTAAATTAAAGCTATTTAAAGTTAAATAAAGCGAACCAAATAAGTTCGAAAGTTAGTTCGAAAGTTAAAAAGGAAAAATGTCAATATTTTGCTAGTTTCGCATGGTCTGCTGCCACCTACTGGACAGGAGTAACGCTATAGTGAAACTTTCTTCAGTTGAGCATGGATTGTCAAGACGGACAGTTGCTAAATTCGTGTTAGTGCTAAGTGTATTTATTATATGGTTCTGCCTTGCAGACTATTTGTTTGTGAGTAATATGTTTTAATAATTATCGAACACTAGTTTTTGTTCAATGTATGTCATGCTAGATACGTTGTACAGGTTCGGTAAAACAGGCGCTCTGATGCTAACAGTTTGGGGCAGTTGCTGGCTCTACACTGTGTACCGTGTGTTAGAATTGACGTGTAGCTGTCGTGGTAGTTTAGCAGTGTTTTTCGTGCAGTATAGTACAGTGCTATACGTTGCGTAGAATTTATGTAGTGATTTATATGATCCTTAATTTTTGTATGCCAATGTTAATGTTTGTATATAGGAATTCTGTTTCAGTTTTACAAAGATAAGACTTACATTAGTACAGTATATTACAAGAAAAGTCAAGCCGTGTGTGTTTTCTGGAGGACTTTTACATGTTAGCTGGCTGTCTAGCTTTGCGTAAGTGAACACGCTGCAAGGGCAGTACAGTAAAAAGACAAGAGCACGGCGGGCTTAAGCAACATAAAACAATACTCAAACATGAGTTTACGCTCAGGAAGAAATTATATTAAGGATGACATCACTGTGCAGCAAAATGCAGCTAGTGGAGGACAACAAGCAGAGGATGTAGATCAAGCAGTCAAGATGCATGAGCCTCCTCAAGTATTTGATGCTATGTCACATTCATTTAAAGCATCCACTAGGTCCTCTCAGCGATGGTCATCAACAGCCTCTTCAGCCACAAAAGCCTACGCCAGGGGTGGGCAAATATTTTGGCTCGGGGGCCACATCAGGATTTTGAAATGAAATGGAGGGCCACATTTGTTTTTGTAATTTGTTAATCATGATTGATTTGGAGGCCAGAAAAGGGCAAAAGTTAAAATATACATTAAATATGTACAGTAGATCCCATATAAGTTGTAAATAGTTAAAATTCTGACTCAGATGTATAAGAATGGGCTGGTGAGTCGGTTTTTTTATTCCCCCCAAAATAATTTTATTACATTCCGTGGGCCGGATGGGACAGCCTCGCGGGCCGCATTTGGCCCTCGGGCCGTAGTTTGCCCACCCCTGGCCTATGCTAAGGCTAAAGCTGCTCAGGCTCAATTAGCTTATGCCGAAAGACAAGCTGCCATGATGAAGCAGCAAGCAGATTGCGATGCTAGTCTCAATCTTCTCCAGTGCCAAAGAGCTGCTGCGGCAGCTGTAGCCGAAGCTACTGCCTATGAGGAAGCCATGGAAAGCGGGGAGTTTGACAAAGAACCCAATGTCGTAGGCGAGTCCTTCAGTCCAGTCTGACGCACTAGTGAGTACATCCAACAGCAGTCAGAGTTGTTCTTTATGGAACTGCCTACAAAACACGTAGCAGTGGAGTCACATGGGACAAAAACAATTTAATTGGAAATACCGGATGCTAAACCAGACATTTGCCAATTGGTATCCAGAGCAACACAGCCAGTCCTGGAAGGCAATACTCACTTTGCTAGATATCTCATTGAGAGAAATGGTGAGTGGAGGTCTTATGCAATTTGATGACAAATTGCATAAGAAAACTATTGGTCATGGAAAGCCTCTCTCCTAAGTGCTACTAAGGACTTGAATCTCTCAGCCAGGGAAGAACTGGACCTAATGACAAAGTGGCTTGGAGCTGAATCGTCAAAACAGGTAAAGCAAATTTGTGTGGTGCACGTCCTTAATCCGGTAGCAGGGGTCGCAATGGCTTGGCAATGTCTCCAAGAGTGTTATGGGACACCAGAAGTCATCCGAGATGCCCTGCTCAAAAAGATTGAGGACTTTCCGAGGCTAACCAATAGAGATAAGCTGAGAGAGCTAGGTGATATTCTCTTTGAACTGGTGTGTGCTAAGAAAGACGGCGCTTTAGCAGGGCTCTTATATTTGGAGGGTAAAACAAATAGTGGAAAAGCTCCCTTATAACTTGGAAGAAAAATGGACAAGCATTGGAAGCAAGTACAAGGAGGATTACAAAGTGTTGTTTCCCCCTTTCACTGTCTTTTCCAAGTTTGTCCGACAACAGGCAAAAAAAATGTAAATGATCCGAGCTTCACTATATCCACCGCCAACAGTCATGACATTTCCAGGTCAGAAAAGTCTGTCAAGTACAGTAATAAGGCGGCTGTGGCTGCGCACAAAACAGACATCCCTGCAGAACCGTCAAGCATCCAAACCAGTCCTACTCCGAGGAAATTGGACAAACCAGAACGTCAGTGTCCAATACATAAGCCCCATCCACTGTAAAAATGTAAGCTCTTTAGAGACAAATCCCTGGAAGAACGCAAAGCATATCTCAGAGAGAATCGCATCTGCCATAGAAGTTGTGGGTCTACTAAACACACGGCAAAAGAGTGCTATGGCTAACAAAGATGACAGCGGGGAGCAAAGTGAGATGTCATTTTCAGTCACTTCCAAAACTGCTTGGTAAAAGTATATCCTGCAGGAAAAAAGGAGAAGGCAATTAAGATGTATGCAGTGTTAGATGAGTAAAGTAATAAGTCTCTTGCCAAGACAGAGTTCTTCAACCGCTTTGAAGTTAAAGCTATCTCCAACCCATACACCCTGAAAACCTGTTCAGAAAAATTTGAGACTTCCGGTAGGAGAGCCGCTAACTTCCTCATTGAGTCCATTGACAGGAAATTACAGCTTTCAACCTGCCAACCTTAATCAAGTGTGACATGATAGAACAGAAATTCCCTCTTCAGAGATTGCATCACCCCCACCTACGGCCAGTTGCTAACAAGATTCATAGACAGAGATGTTCCTATCCTCCTGCTCTTGGGAAGAGACATTCTTAGGGTGCACAAAGTACATGAGCAAATCAACGGGCCGCACATCACGCCTTATGCACAGCGGCTAGACCTAGGCTGGGTCATTGTGGGAGAAGTGTGTTTGGGAACAGTTCTCAAACCATCAGAGGTCAATGTCTACAAGGCAAACATACTGCACAACAGTAGGACATCTTTTCTCAGACCATGTCCAAACTGTATTCATGTGAAGGACAACTACATTGACATGACACAGCATTACAGTCCAACTATTGCTGCATGTGAGGAGAATGCACACCTCACCGTGAATGCAGACAAGCTAGGGTGTTCAGTGTTTGACAGGTCCAAGGATGACGACAAACCGGTGCTATCCATAGAAGACAAAGCTTTCCTGGCCATCATGGATGGAGAGGTGTGCCAAAATAATGGAAACAGCTGGGTGTCACCTTTACCATTCCGCTCTCCTAAACGGCATCTTCCAAGCAACAGGGAGCAAGCTTTGAAACGTCTTTACTCATTACGGAGAAGTCTGGAGAAAAAGCCAAGAATGAAAGTTCACTATATCAAGTTCACGCAGAGTATGTTAGAAAACAATCAAGCTGAGCCTGCTCCACCTTTAGTCAAAAGGTAAAGAACACTGGTACCTGCCAACATTTGGTGTGTACCATCCACAAAAGCCAGAACAGATAAGAGTTGTTTTTGATTCAAGTGCTGAATATGATGGAACATCTCTCAATAATGTGCTCCTCGGTGGACCAGACTTGAACAATACCCTGCTAGGAGTTCTTCTGCGGTTCCGGAAAAGAACCCGTAGCCTTTACAGCAGATCTGCAGCAAATTTCTTATTGCTTTGTCGTCCGAGAAGACCACAGAGATTATTTTCGGTACCTATGGTATGAGGACAATGACATCAGCAGGAACCTGGTCGAGAACAGGATGAAGGTCCATGTATTTGGAAACAGTCCTTCACCTGCCGTGGCTATTTACTGCATGAGACGAGCAGCTCAGAAAGGCGAACAAGAACATGGTTTTGATGCAAGACAGTTTGTTGAGAGACAGTTATGTTGAAGATGGTCTTGCCTCAGTTGCCACACCTGATGAGGCAATAGATCTCCTCACACGAACCAGAGAGATGTTAGCAGAATCCAACCGGGACTGCACAAGGTGGCATCAAACAGTAGCCAGGTAATGGAAGCCTTTCCAGCAGAGGATCGTGCCAAGTATCTGAAGGATCTGGATCTTGGAGTAGATCCTCTCCCTCTTCAGAGGAGCCTTGGACTTTCCTGGAACTTAGAAAGACAGCTTTTCGTACCTGGTGTCTCGCGAAGAGAAGCCTTTCACACGAAGAGGTGTGTTGTCAACAGTCTGTACGACCCTTTGGGTTTTGTAGCTTCCATAACTATGCAAGGGAAAGCACTAATTCGAGAACTATCATCTGAACGGAGTGAGTGGGGTGCTCCTCTCCTTCCAAAAAGGGAAGCAGAATGGAACCTATGGAAGGATCCCTTAAAGGCTCTAGAAGGCTTGCACTTGCAGAGGTGCTACCCTCCAGTCTCGCTGTCGTCAACACGGAAAAAAGAACTGTCCATCTTCTCAGATGCTTCCACAGTAGCTGTGGCCTACCTGAAAGCCGCAGACACTGAGGGACAATACCATGTTGTATTTGTTATGGGGAAGTCGGAATTGGCCCCTCGGCCTGCCCACACCATTCCACGTCTTGAGCTCTGTGCTGCTGTGTTGGCTGTTGAACTATAGGAATTGGTCACAGAAGAATTGACATTGAGGTGGACACCGTGAGGTTCTACACCGATAGTAAGATCGTACTTGGTTATATCCACAACTCCATCAGAAGGTTTTATATGTATGTTTCCAACCGGGTAGCTCGGATAAGAAGATCCACACACCCTGACCAGTGGTACTACGTACCAACATACCTGAACCCTGCAGATCATGCAAACAGGTTCTCAGGACCAGCTTTCCTGTATCGTGATGCATCAGTGGAGACACTGGAATCCAATCCCTTCGTCCTCATTGAGCCTGAAGCTGATGACGAGACTCATCCTGAGGTTATGACTCTGGCTACCCAGACATTGGAGTCACCGTTGGGCTCACAACACTGGGAACGATGCTCCAGCTGGAGAACACTATCAAACCGTAGCCAGACTCATTCATGTTGCTGCATCCTTCAAAGGACAGTCGGCAAATCCAGAAAGAAAAGGATGAAATTGTTTCAGAGAAACGTCCAGCATAAGTGAGCTTTTACAAGCCAAGGCTGTGATCATTCGTTCCGTCCAGCACAAGGCCTTTAACAAGGAGGTGAAATGTCTCAAAGACAGACAGACGTGCCCCGAGCAAAGCCCTCAAGAAGCTCAATCCAGTTGTAGATAAAGATGGTCTGCTTCATGTCGGAGGTCGTCTTGCTTTGGCTGACCTGTTGAAAGAGGAAAAGCACCTACTGATAATTCCTCACACCCAACACATTGCCGCATTACTTGTGAGACACTTTCATGAACAAGTTGCTCACCAGGGACGACACATTACAGAAGGAGCTATCCGCGCAACTGGATAATTGGAAGTAAGCGCCTTGTATCTTCCGTCATTCACAAGTGTTTTACCTGTCGCGAACTAAGAGGGAGGTTGGAGGATTAAAAGATGGCAGATCTGCCTGATGACCGGCTCACTCCTGAACCTCAGTTTACCAGTGTGGGCCTGGATGTATTTGAGCCATGGTCAGTAATGTCACATCGCTCAAGAGGAGGAGGTTTACATGCATGTCCACCAGAGCGGTGCATATTGAGCTGATTGAAACTATGTCAACTGACAGTTTTATGAATGCTCTAAAGCAGTGGAAGTATGTACAATGTCTTGCTAACAACTTTTGGAAGAGATGGATAGGAGAGTATGTCTACTCTACAGAGTTGCAGGAAGTGGACAAAAGACAAGCCGAATGTCAAAGGAGATGTTGTCTTACTGAAAGACAGCCATGCCCACAGAAATTAATGGTCAATAGGACTGGTTGTTAAGGCTTTGCCAAGCAGTGACAAGAGGGTGAGGAGGTGGAGGTGCGGACTGTGAAGGACGGGACACCCAAGGTATTTCTGAGGCTGGTCTCTGAGACTGTGGTCCTTCTGTCAGAAACGTAGGGAAAGGACTACGTTGCTGCCCGAGGACATTCCCCTTCAAGTTTGTGGTATCTGTAGTGATATGTCATTATTTCAAGCATGGAGTGTTCTGCCTTTAAAGTTAAATAAAGGGAACCAAATAAGTTTAAGTTCGAAAGTTAAAAAGAAGGAAACATTTAAATATTTTGCTAGTTTCGCATGGTCTGCTGCCACCTACTGGACAGGAGTAACGCTATAGTGAAACTTTCTTCAGTTGAGCACGGATAGCCAAGACGGACAGTTGCTGAATTCATATTGGTGCTAAGTGGATTTATTTTATGCTTCTGCCTTGGAGACCATAGATTTGCGTAGAATTTATGTAATGATTGTTAATGTTTGTATATTGGCATTATGTTTCAGTTTTACAAAAATAAAAGACTTCAGTACATTACAAGAAAAGTCAAGCCGTGTGTGTTTTCTGGAGGACTTTTACATGTTAGCTGGCGGTCTAGCTTTGCGCAAGTGAACACGCTGCAAGGGCAGTACAGATATAGATATGATAGAAATGTATCAATCCTCCCATGGGTCATCTATATTTACACAATTTTCTACACATTTTATACTGCTGTAATACAGTGCTCAGCTGTAAATGAGACCTTGATTTCAGCTTCATTTACCAAGAAATAAAACAAAATAGCACAGTAGACACTCACTCATACTCAGAGCGGAGGGCTTTAATATCAGAGCTCCCTCCACTCAGCTGAGACCTCTGGCTCCTTCCAAGCTCCTCTTGATGAGCATTCCTCATCGCCTCAATTGCTAAACAAACCACAAAAACAGGGGAAATAATGGAAGTAAACATGTTATCAAAGCTCTGCTTTACTGTTGTAGATTCATTCCTGCTACAATATTCCATTGCATCACATTTTCCTGGGCAGCATTCCCCCACACCAACAGCACACAACGTTTAGGAATCTTGAGATGGTAGGCTTTCTAGAACTATCATAAATATTTTCAGTTTATGCCATGTTGGTCAGCAACTTCTGACAATCTGGACTGGAGAACAATTCTTTGCTTAAAAAACCTATTATATATTGCCTTCACAGATGTCACCCATGCCATGCGCACAAATGCACCCCCATACCACCACAGAGGCTGGCTTTTGAACTGTGCACTGATAAGAAGCATGATAATCCCGCTCCCATTTAGTCTGGAGGTTGCTGCATCCCGGATTCTCAAGAAGAATTTATAATAATGAGTAATCAGACCACAAGAAAGTTTTCCATTTCACATAAGTCCATATTAAATGAGCTCAGGCCCAGAGAAGGCAGCAGCAGTTTAATATCTTGTTCACAAATATGTTCTTCTTTGCATGGTAGTATGTTAACTTGCATTTGTGGATGCAGCGACTAACTGTGTTCACGGACGATGGTTTTCAGAAGTGTTTTTGAGCCCATGCAGTGATTTCCATTACATAAACATGTCAGTTTTAATTTAGTTCCCCCTGAGGGCCCAAAGATCACAGCCATCCAATATTGTTCTTCTGCCTTGTCCCTTGTCTCAGAACCTTTTAATGCTATTATGTAACATAGATGAAATCCCACAATATGCAATTTTACATTCAGAAATGTTATTCTCAAAATGGTCGCACTATTTGCCCATGCAGTCTTTGGGTGGTGAACTCCTCCCCATCCTCACTTGTGACCGACCCTTCCTCTCTGGAATAATCTTTTAATCCCAATGACCTTTTGCCAGTTGACATCATTAGTTGTGTGATAATCCACCAGAATTAGTTCTTTAGCATTACACAACCTTTTCAGTCTTTTTGCCTCTGTCCCAACGTTTTAGAAATGTGTTGCTGGAATTTTGTGCATACATTTTTCAATAAACAATAACATTTCAGTTTCAACATTTGATATGTTGTCTTTTTACTAATTTCTATAGAATTTAGCATCCAAACAATTAGCAAATCATTGAATTCTAGTTCTCTTTACATTTCCAAACTTTTTGGGAAACAGAGTTGTTTATGGCCAAGGGTTTTTACCCGCGACAGTGGCAGCAGTCTCCTCTTCTAATAGGCAGTCTCTCTCTTGCAGCAGTGTGGCCACCTCTCTCTGGTGCTGCCGCTGCAGGTCCTCAACCAGCTTCTGATGCATCGCTTCCATGGTAGTGAAACCTTGCTCACAGGATGCCTGTAAGTGTCCATAAGGTATACGCATTTACATTCCAACATCTATTTTTATGGAGTATTTGAAATGACATTTGAAGTGACGCGTATTAAAGCATTGGTATTTACATAAGAAAACATGTATACATGTTGGCTATTTTGTGTGGTGTGGGTTTTACCTTGAAGTTTTCCAGGTCTCTCTGGTAAGCCTCCCTCATGGCAACCTTATCCCTTAGCATTGTGTTCAACTGTGACTCTAGGTCATGTATTCGCTTCTTCATTGTTTCCATGGACACCAGGTCTATTTTGCCATCTCCATCTAAATCCTCTGTCAATAGGGCAGAACCCATTTTAAAGTCCAGGTAGGAAGTAGCTTTCTCAGGAAGAGTAGTTGTCTGTGATGAGCGGGACTCATGTTGTTTATCGGTTTTAACACAGGTGCAACGAGCATGGTGGCTATAAAGATGTATCATCTCATCCTCATGGATATTTTGGAGCTCCTGCATCTTCCCTTGGAACTCCTCCTCCAGCTTCCGTAACTGCTCTTCGTGGCGATCCTCGATGCTCTCAATGTCTGCTATGAGTGCACCAACCTTGCGCTGGGACTCACTCTCAGCTGCCGCTCTCCTTTGCTCAGCTTGCTCTAGCTTCTCCTTAATCGCTTGGCTGTCTTCCTGCAGTCGTGACAAAGTGTGACTAAATGCGCAGCGCTCTTTGGTCAGCATTGCCTCCTGCCCCTGACACATTGTCTGCAGGTTCTTGCATGCCTCCTTGCACCGCTGTAGCTCCTGGTCATAATCCAGCTGCAAACGCAAGACCACGTAGGTCATCTCGGTTCGGGCCAGAAGTGTTGCAGAAGAGTCCAGGCCATTCAACCAGCATCTTTGTGCCACAACACTACTCTCCCCCTCTGTGCAACTGCCACTAGAGATCTCCTGGCTAAGATGGCGTAAGAAATGGGCCCTTTTCCGTATATTAGTTGCAAGTCTTTCCATCTGGTCATGTTGTTTCTTAGCCTTGTCCCCACTCTGTACTGACGGATCCCTCTGCAGTAAATTGTTTCTGGAATCTAGCGGCAGTTGTTCCTCATAAGGAGCCAGTTCTGGAGGACTGATATCAGCCAGACTCCTGGCCCAACCAGAGCTCAGTTTATCCCCAGCACAGCCAAAATGTTCCTCTGGCTCAGAACCCAGCCTGATTGGGTTATCGGAGTATGAATGTAGGTCAACATGGAGCGGCTCCCCCTTGTAGTAATGCTGTAAGGTCAGAGCAATGCAAGTCAGCTGGGCTCGGACACAGACCCTGGCAACGGTACTCTCCTCTGTCACAGTGGCGCCACTGTCATGCTCCGTTTGGAGGGCCATCCATTTGGAGAGCACCTCAGCATATGCATGTGCTGTGGCACCGTCCAACCTGAGCAGGTTATCAGTCTGGCAAAAGATTGAATCTTGGCTTTGCAGGATTGATGCAATTTTCTCTAACACAGATGCTTCTAGGGTTAACACCCTGCTAAACCTTCCCAGTCCAGCATAATCATCATCCTTTGCACACGTTTGATCCTCCCTCTCATCTGTCCTGGCATCAATCAAGCCTTCCTCCTCCTTTTGAGCTTGGCGGCAATCAAACAGTTGGTCATCTGCAGTTCTTCCTCCATGCCTGAGGCAGTCTGCAGCAGTGATCAGCTGCATCTCCAGGGCACACAGCTCTGCTTCTAGGTCAGGCATGCTGTTACCTAAAGGTTTCCGCAGCAGTGCTTGGATTCGTTCTCTGCAGGCCTCCATGCTGGCTAGAGCTGCTTGACACTGCCCACCCAGCACCTTGATTCGGCATTCCGTCTCGAGGGCAAAGCGCCTGCTCTGCTTGGCCTGGTTGTGGAGTAAAAGGCCGAGTCGTTGGGTTGCAGCCTGACTCTGGGTTAGCTGGGAGCGAATATGGGGGTCGGCAGCAGCACTACTGCTCCACGGACCCTGCGGTTCCTTCAGTCTCTGGGTAATGTCATGTAGTTTCTCCTCTGTCACATACAGCTTGTTTTCGAGGACCTGGATTACTGACGTTAACCTGTCTGGGTTGTCTGCTGCCGCAACAATATACTGGTAGGCTGGGTCAACCAAACATAAGCTAGCTCCTGCCTGGTTTACGTCAGAGACGCTGCAATCTATTGCATGTTCGATGGAATTGGCATGTTCAATTGTCGGGGTATCCAAACCACTGGAGATGATTTTATGTTTATTGTGTGTTACATCGAAGAGCGGAAGAGAGGTGGAAGTGCAAGCTTTCTTTGCCTCACTCAGTTTCAGCTCGGTCTCCTCCAGGCTGCTCCCTAGGGCAGCCATCTTAACCAAGGCTTCACTCAGCTCTTGTTCCTTGCTCTCCAGTAGCCTCTTGTAGCTCTCCTGGGCTGCTGCCTCCCTTTCTTGCGCTTGTCCTAGAGCTTGCTGCAGTTCCTCACACACCCTCTCGTAGGAGTGTTCCAGGTTGTAGTAGTCAGTCTCCTCAGTCTGCAGGCGGCTCCTAAGGCGACCAACCTCCCGGTCAGCCTCTGCCAGCTGGTTCTGCAGCTCCTGGCACTGTCTTTCCAGCTCCTCTCCCTCCCTCTGCAGCTGCTCTACAGCGGCCAATGTCCGGGCCAGCTCTTCTTGCAGCTGCTGCTGAGCCTCTGCCACCTGTCCTCCCTTAGCCCACGGCTGATCCTGCACCTGGCCCTTTTGCAATGTCTCCACCAGCTGCACAGCCTTCTGTAGCTGCTCCTGCAGGTCTCGAGTCCGGTGCTCTGCCTGGGCCAGGCTTGCCCCCAGGCTCCTCCTCTCCCTTTCCTGACTCTCCTGCAGGAGGCCCAGGTGCTTTTGCAAGCGCTCCTCCTTTTGGGATTGTGCTTCCAGTGTGGCTCGCAGCCGGGCTGTCACCTCCTGCAACCGCTGGCGCAGACGCTCAATTTCCTGTCTGTGGTCACGCTCTCCATCTTCTTGCAGCTCCCGGGAACGCTGACGCTCCTGCTCTAGCTCTGCACATGCCAGGGATGCGGCCTCTCCAGCACTCAAAGCCTGCGCCTGCAAGGCAATAAGCTCAGCTCTACGCTGCAACTCAGTCTCCTGCGCCTCCTCTTGGCTTCTCCTCTGTGCCTCCAGCTGAAACTGCAGGTCTGGGTTCAGCTTCTGAAGGCGCTGCCAAGCACATGCTTGTGCTGAAGGAAATTGGTTAGAAGAAATCAGCAGCCCATTCTGAAAGAAAGGAACATTTATTGAAATGAGGCAAGATTATTTCAACACAAGGCTCTCCTTTTTGCATATACATTCTGATTCCTGTACTACACCCTTAGCTGTCTATTAATCATAACGAATTATTTTTCTAATGAGGCATCTGTAGCTATACAAATCTTGAAAGCACAACCAAAAATGTTAACTATATTTTAAAATATAATTTCAATGTCAAGTTTATTTATATGGCACATTTAAAACAACCATGGTTGACCCAGGGTTCAGGATAAACTAGCAAATACCTAGATAAACAAACAAAGTTTGTACCAAATATAAAAGGAAAAAAAAATAAACAGCAGCACATTAGACAAAATCAGATGTCAAGATCAGCTGGGATTGAAAGCCAAAGCGAAAAGGTGTCTTTAGCAGCGACTTAAAATGTTGTAATGTCTGCACAGCTCAAATGTGGAGAGGTAAACTGTTCCAGAGGAAGGGAGCACACACTACAAAGGCTCAGTCACCTCGATGTTAGTGCCTGGATCTTGGGACATCCAAGAGCATCTGGTTGGTCAACCTCAGAGCTCTAATAGGATTTTGGTGGTGTAAGAGTTCAGCCAGATAAGGGGCAAAATCATAAAAATCTATCCTGAAGTGGACAAGAAGTTAAGACAGCTGCATGTTGTACTAGCTGAGGATGAAGATATGACTGTTCTACAGCCAGGTACAAAGAATTACAATAATCTGAGAAGTAATAGATGCATGAATCTATTCAAAATCTTTGGGAGAGATATAGTTAAGACTTTTAGCAAAGGTTACGGCCTAAAATAAACTAGTTTTGACAACTGAACTTATCTGCCTATCAAATCTTATCTATCAATTATTTTCTAATCTAAAATAACAAAGATTCTTAACAAAAGATTGACTGTGAGAAGCTAAAGGGCCCAGAGAACCCAAAGGATCACCAACAAGTCAACTCGGCTGCACAAAATCTTTACAAATATTTTATCGGCAAATGGATTTGTACATCGTCAGCAAAGCAGTGAAAATAAATATTTTGTGTTGTAAAAATTGAGCTAAAGGGCAGCATATACAGTGAAAAGAGGATGGGGCCCAAATGTGAGAGGGGCAAAAGTCTAAGAATATTCAGCTAGGTGAACTTATATCTGTCAGGTATGACAAACCATTTCAGGGCAGTGCCTTTGATGCCACACACTGTTCAAGGCTTGATAAATGATCCTACGTTCCACAGTGCCAAAGGCAGCAGCCAGGTCAATAAAAACTCAGACTGAAAATGTGCCTGAATGCCATGATTATCTAAAATATATATTTATAGTTTTGATAATCGGCTACATTACAGCATGTTTAAAGGCAACTGGAACACATCCTGTGTGAGTAAGACAAGTGTTCATCAGGATAAAAATACTAAGGCAAAGCAGGATGGTAAAGATCTAAGAGCAGACATTTTTCCAGTGTAGACATTTTGAAAACGTTCACATTGTGCAGGTGATGGCACAAAACAAGCTGAATTACTAGGATTTATAGGAGAATTTAAAATATAGAAAAGAACCTTGGACCTATTACTATTATTTGAAACAAGGTTAGATAAAGGAATATGTCTTTGCAGTTTTAACAGCTCTCAGGAATTGTTTGAGACCGCTTTTCAAATTATCTAGGAGAACTAAAGTTTTTCCTTCTTCCATTTCCCCTCAGCTTGTCTGCCCCTCCAAGATGGTTACTAGCATTCTGCCATGACTCTGAAGATGGCTTTAAGCATCTAGTCCTGAATGGAGCAAGAGTCCAAGATGAGTACAAGTGGAGACATGAGGTGTAATGAGCTACTCAGCACTGAGATCACAGCAGACATCCAGGTTATAAAGCACAGACTCTTGAAAAGCTTTAGAAAACTGAAACGTAGTTTGAGGGTTAATCGCACACAGGCAACGTGCAGTAACACAAGTTGCAATCTTAAAACAGGACTGCAGAAGTAAACAGAACCGACAGGTTTCAGAAAAACACGTGACAAATGTCAGATACGAACAAAACAAGGGGCAATGTGTCCTTTTTCCATGTCGTCAGGCCAGTCACTGACCAAAAGGTCGGTTTTCACAGCATACATGTACATGCATAAATCACACAATTAAAATAATCATATTTTATCGTAATCGCCGCAAATAAAATAAAATCAGCAATATCTGTTACAAAAATCCTAATTGAACAGAACAAGGATGATTGAACTCAAATAGTTGCAGCTCAAAACTGGAGAGAATATCAGATGTCTGCCGACAGTGAAAAGAGAATTTGAATACAGACGCTAGCCCTCCACCCTTGCCAGTGGTCCGAGGGGTGCTCACAAATTTACACCCAGGAGGAAGACGTTCTGAGAAAGGAAGTAACTCACCAGCATGAAGCCAAGTTTCAATCAGAAACAGTCCAACTTACGAGAAGTGAAGAAGTCATTAAGCAGGAAAGTCTGGTTTGCTAGCGATCTAGCATTAATCAGGGCCATGTGAAGAACAAGCTCCCCGCAAGTCAATGAAGTACGGCCCAGTGTGCGAATGTTCCCCCTCTGCAGGCACTGATCCACCCAGGTCTGACGATGCATCTCAGAATTTCATTCCAATACTTAACAGTCAGGATACTGTTGGCTAGTCCATGGAGGTCACATGCTCGGTGTGAACCTGCTCTCATCAGTGAAGAGAACCGGGTGTCAATGCGGACCCACTAATGTTGGCGTTTTTCGAGCAAATGCCAATCGAGCAGCACAGTGCTAGGCTGTGAGCACAGTTCCCACTAGAGGAACCGAGGGCCCTCTTGCCACCCTCATGGAGACTGTTGGTTGGTCAGAAACATTCATACCAGTAGCCAGCTGGAGGTAATTTATTTTATGCTCTGGTAGTGCTCCTCCTGATCCACCTCACAAAAAAGAGCAGATACTGGTCCTGCTGCCGGGTTGATGCCTTTCTACGCCCGGTCCAGCTCTCCTCATATAACAGCTTTTCTCCTGGAATCTCCTCCATGTTCATGAGACTTTACTGGGAGACACAGCAAACCTTCTTGCAAAGGCACCTATGGATCTGCCACCCTAGAGGTGCTGGACTACCTGTGCAACATGAAGCGACTGCAGTTACCGCCTCATGCTACTAGTGACAAAGACGCAAAGCTAGAGAAGAATCTTTCAGAAAAGATAAGGATAGAACAACATTGTGTGCCCACCACCTGCAAAAACCCATTCCCTGCCTCACCAGTGCACCCACTGTCACTTTCATTTGCACAAAAACAAGTGAAACTGATATGCAATTGCTTATACTGCCTAACAGGCCAGATTGATATCCCTGAAGATTGATTGACTCGGTGTAATACTGTGATATTGCCAGCTATTACGGGTTCCCATAAATTTTTTTGAGGAGTGTATTAACAGATTTCGTTCTTCCTTAAATCCACAAAGTGATATAATACTGCAAGGTTTTGATGAACAAAACACAAACTTCTCTTTCTAGCCAATTGTGTGACAAATCTCACTGCCTTAAAAATCGGACACAATACATACGGACGTGGTCAAATTTGTTGGTACCCCTTCACAAAATTAATACACAATGTTCTCTGAAAAAACCTTTAAACTGACAAAAGTGATTGGCATCCACCATTGTTTACTCTATATTTAATAGAAATTAGACTTTGCTTTTCGATTTTGAATTCAACATAATCTTGTAAATAATATAACAAATTAAAATGGCATGGAAAAACATTATGGGACGCTTAACCTAATACTTTGTTGCACAACCTTTAGAGGGTTGTTTTCAGCAGCTCTTCTGCACCTGTAGAATTCTGCACCTGGTAACAAGTAGTTTGGCCCACTTTTTCTGAGCAAACTGCTCCAGCTGTTTCAAGTATGATTGGTGCCTTCTTCATTATGCAAGTTTCAACTCTTTCTATAGATGTTCGACAGGATTCAGATCAGGACTTATAGAAGGCCACTTCAGAATAGTCCAATGTTTTGTTTTTATCCATTCTTGGGTTCTTTTAGCTGTGTGTTTTGGGTCATTATCCTGTTGGAGGACCCATGACCTGCAACTAAGACAGAGCTTTCTCACACTGGGCTGCAAATTTTGCTCCGGAATGCCTTAATAGTCTTGAGATTTCAATGTGCCCTGCACAGATTCAAGGAACCCTGTGCCAGACGCAGCTAAGCAGCCCCATAACATAACCAAGCCGAGACAATATGGTGTTCATTTCTTTGAAAGCTTCATTTTGTCATCTGCAAACATAGAGCTGCTGTGACTTGACAAAAAGCATCAATTTGGATACGCCCGTCCAAAGGGCATTGTGGTTTGTGAACATGCATTTTATCAATTTCCAGTCTGGCTTTTTTATAATTTTCTTTCAAAAGTGGAGTGCTCCTTTCGCTCAAAAGGTAACGGATGGTGCTATCGGAAACTGACATACCTTAACCTTGGAGTTCAGCTTGCATCTCTTTAGCAGTAATTCTTGGTTCATTTTCTACCATTCGCGCTATCCTTCAGTTCAATCAGACTCTTGCGGTCCCAGAGAGGTTGGCTACAGTTCAATGTTCCTTGAACTTCTACATATTTGCAACTGTTTTCACAGGAACATCAAGCTGCTTGGAGATGGTCTTGTAGCCTTTACATTTACCATGCTTGCCCATTGTCTTTCTAATCTCCTCAGACAAATCTCTTTGCTTTCTCTGGTCCATGTTCAATGTGGTGCACAAAATGAAACCAAACAGCACAGTAACTACTCTATTTAAATTGATTGGCTGAATTACTAAATACAAGATTGGACATGTGTGATACTAATCAAAGACAATTATTAGTTTAAAATATCAATATAATCTAATTATGTATTATCTTTTCAAATGTTTCCAGACCATATAAGAATATCTTTGTAGAATAAGCAATACTTCATCTTTTTTTCCCCCCTTGCTTTATTTTATGACATACCAAAGGCATGCAAATATACATGATAAAATAGCTTTTCATTGTATTTATTTAGCGAGCTGTAGGGATACCAAACAAATTGACCATGTCTGTACCCCCACAAAATGAAGTGCTCCTTTAAGGAAATGCATTTTGACAGACCTGTATCAAGTTGATCTCCCTGGCACAGTGTTCCCTCTCCTGCTGCAGCTGTTCTTCCAAACTGATGTTCACCAGCTGTAGTCTGGACAACTCTCTCTGGGTCCGCTCCACCTAAGGTCACAAAAACGTGGGGAAAAAGAAAATGCTCAAGACATGCTCAAACGCTAATAAACTCAAAGCACCAACAAGCACAAACAATGCTCAAACACATACACACAAGCACAAACATAAGCAAATAGTTTTAATGAACATTAAACAAACCCACTGCTAACCGTGTCAAAACTGATGCGTTTTGGCAAGTCACAGCAGCTCTATGTTCGCAGATGACAAAATTAAGCTTTCAAAGAAATGAACACTATGTCGTCTTTATACAGGAGGATATAAAACGGAGGAGGCTTGGTTATGTTTTGGGGCTGCTTAGCTATGTCTGGCACAGGGTTTCTTGAATCTTTGCAGGGCACATTGAAATCTCAAGACTATCAAGGCATTCTAGAGCAAAACTTGCAGTCCATTGTCAGTAAGCTCTGTCTCAGTTGCAGATCATTGGTCCTCCAACAGGATAATGACCCAAAACACACAGCCAACATAACACGCTGACCACGATACACACCTCTTTGACCAGTGGTCCCTTCTGAGGCTCAGATGACTGTTCCATATCTTCTGGGGATTGGTCTGAGTAACTGAAGAAAAACTGCCCCTCTTGTCTCACTAGTGTTGTATCCACCTGCACACTGCCAAGGCTTTCACCAGGGTTGACACTAGCTGTGTTTACAGGGCAATCACTAAGGTCATCATTAGGGACGTTTGCAGGAGTATCTGTAGGGATGTAGCTAGCATCGCCATGTCCAACCGACATCTCCGGTGAAGAAGGGGTGGAATCACTGTCCACCTCAGAAACTGCACTTTTTGGAAGAGGGAGGGTTGGGGTTCTTGTGGGAGTTTTGCTCCCAGCATCACCAGCTTCCTCTTCTTTCCCCTCCACCTCTTGATAGGTTGCAGTCTCTCTGAGGCACTGTGAGGAAAAGGATGAGGCCATGGGGGAAGAGCAGGAGACTACCGGAGAAAGGTTAGGGGAGGAAGAGCTAGGGGAGGGGCTGCAGCTGCCAGTGTTGTCCCTTCCTGCCAGAGCAAGTGTCTGTCTACGGGGCTCCACCTCTTTGCTCTTTTGACTACTGAAATCGGCCCAGTCAAAGGTTTTGTAGCGCCCCTCCCGACGACGGTCATGGATCCTGCTGTTGTTCCTTTGATCTGGATCCCCAACTTCCTCTGCTGAGCGCATCTCATTAGGCGCTGGATCCTGGACCATTGTTGGCACATTCTGCTCTGAAAAAGAACTGAAATACCAGAGAGATGGAGGAGAATTGATCATTGTCAAATGATCACATAATGCCATAAAGGTTTGCCATCACAAAAGGAACAAGCCTTGTGCTAACAAAAACAAATGTGCACCATTTTCATGCTGTAAGTAAACAACGTTGTTCCTGGAGTGCCACGGTACAGACAGATTTGGTCTCCATTAAGCAAATAAACATTTATTGTAATCATTTTGACCCAGGTCTGGCCATTATACATAAACCGTCATGTCTAATTTGAAATTCCCAACTTCAGAGGTTTTAACCTGGCTCTTCAGTCTCATGTTTATCCTACAGGGCAGAATGGAGGACAGGTTTATAATGAAAAGGTACAAAGGTAAGCGGTAAAGTGCCAGAGGTTAACATACAATGGGGAGAACAAGTATTTGATACACTGCCGATATTGCAGTTTTTCCTACTTACAAAGCATGTAGAGGTCGGTAATTTTTTTTATCATAGGTACACTTCAACTGTGAGAGACAGAATCTAAAACAAAAATCCAGAAAATCTAATTTTCAAGATTTTTAAGCAATTCATTTCCATTGTATTGCATGACATAAGTATTTGATACATCAGAAAAGCAGAACTTAATATTTGGTACAGATACCTTTGTTTGCAATTACAGAGATCATACGTTTCCTGTAGTTCTTCACCAGGTTTGCACACACTGCAGCAGGGATTTTGGCCCACTCCTCCAAACAGACGTCTCCAGATCCTTCAGGTTTTGGGGCTGTCGCTGGGCAATATGGACTTTCAGCTCCCTCCAAAGATTTTCAATTGGGTTCAGGTCTGGAGACTGGCTAGGCCACTCCAGGACCTTGAGATGCTTCTTACGGAGCCACTCCTTAGTTGCCCTGGCTGTGTGTTTCGGGTTGTTGTCATGCTGGAAGACCCAGCCACGACCTATCTTCAATGCTCTTACTGAGGGAAGGAGGTTGTTGGCCAAGATCTTACGATACTTGGCCCCATCCATCCTCCCGTCAATGCGGTGCAGTCGGCCTGTCCCCTTTGCAGAAAAGCATCCCCAAAGAATGATGTTTCTACCTCCATGCTTCACAGTTGGGATGGTGTTCTTGGGGTTGTACTCATCCTTCTTCTTCCTCCAAACACGGCGAGTGGAGTTCAGACCAAAAAGCTCAATTTTTGTCTCATCAGACCACATGACCTTCTCCCATTCCTCCTCTGGATCATCTAAATGGTCATTGGCAAACTTCAGAGGGGCCTGGCTTGAGCAGGGGGACCTTGCGTGCCCTGCAGGATTTCCATGACTGTGTAGTGTGTTACTAAAGGTTTTCTTTGAGACTGTGGTCCCAGCTCTCTTCAGGTCATTGACCAGGTCCTGCCGTGTAGTTCTGGGCTGATCCCTCACCTTCCTCATGATCATTGATGCCCCACGAGGTGAGATCTGCATGGAGTCCCAGATCGAAGGTGATTGACCGTCATCTTGAACTTGTCCTGTAGCTCATCCCAGCTCAGCCTTGTGCAGGTCTACAATTTTATCACTGATGTCCTTACACAGCTCTCTGGTCTTGGCCATTGTGGAGAGGTTGGAGTCTGTTTGATTGTGTGGACAGGTAACGAGTTCAAACAGGTGCAGTTAATACAGGTAATGAGTGGAAAACAGGAGGGCTTCCTAAAGAAAAACTAACAGGTCTGTGAGAGCCGGAATTCTTACTGGTTGGTAGGTGATCAAAAACTTATGTCATGCAATAAAATGTAAATTAATTACTTAAAAATCATACAATGTGATTTTCTGGATTTTTCAGATTCTGTCTTCGATTATTACAGGTATTACAGACCTCTACGTGCTTTGTACGTAGGAAAACCTGCAAAAACTGGCAGTGTATCAAATACTTGTTCTCCCCACTGTACGTTTAAGTTACAGGGCAGAATGGAGGACAGGACAGGAAAAGGAAAGAAATGACAATGGGGGGATTCAGTGATGGATGCCATTTTTCTAGTTCAATTTGACCATTTGTTTTTCGTTAACTTGCCAATTACATCCTGCTAATTTCTTTTGTATTGTCTGCCTTGTTATGGGACTTAAATTATATTAATAAAGCCTACCTAAATCTCTCTTCAGGAGAAAGAACCTTTACCTGGTGATGTCCGGAGCCACTGTGGGCCTGATGTTCTTCATGACAGCCTGGACCCAGTTCATCCGGATCCCAGAAGTCATGGCACAAAGGGTGATCGCTCCATTTGCCGTCTGGGTGGTGGGGAGGAGAGCCTTATTTTGATTTCAGCTTTAATTTTTTGACAGAAGAATTAAAGGACGTACATCTACTTACATGGATCTGGAAACCATAGTTCCTTTGAACTGGGTAGTCTGTGATGTCATAACAAGTAGACAGGTTAATCTCACCAAGCACATCAGCAGCCTGAAATATTTAAAACATGCAGAGAAGAAAATACTTGCTCTCACACAAAAAAAAGCAGGAGTATATATATACACATTTATATTAAGAAAGATATATACACCTCTTCAGCAACAGCATCTTTGTAGAACCTCAGTGTTCGATCCGTCAGAACAAACCAGTGCTTCTTCCACTGAAATGTCGACACTCAACAATTTAAAAAAGTTATTCAAATGCACAAACACAAAGACACACAAAAAATGTTTGCAAACATCTCACCTGGCCATTTTCAGCCAATTTGGTCATCCAGCCCTTTGTGAAGTTGAGAAGGTCAGGCTAGGAGAGGATACAATTAGTTATTTTAAAACATTGTTAGCTGGTTGATTTTAACCAAGCTTTTTTGGGGGGGGCATGTACCAACTCTGACTGTCCATTTAATATTCAGCCTGTTTGAAATGCATACTCCGACCTCTGAAATGAATCAAACAATCAAAACAAATGTAAAATCAATCGTTTTTTGTCAAAACAGCACATAAGGGCTTGGCATCTGCCTAGGTATAGTGTAAGAAAGTAGACATCAAGTGGTCATACATACAGTGGCATCGGCAGCTCTGCGGTCCAGGGACTTGGAACGGCGGCAGCGAGGCATGGATGATTTGGAGACATCTGTGCTAGAACGCCTCACAGCTGAGTCCAGAGACCGCTCCTACAGAATGAATTGCATGTAATTTAGAAGACACTCTTATATAGTCCAAAATAGTTAATGCATGCATTTTGAACACAAAACGACTAAAATACAAGCTAACTACCATTGTTTTATGCAGATTTGCATAATGTTATTTCATTTATACTACCAGTAAAAAAATGTAACACCCCATTTTTCCAGTGAATTATCTGAAATGGTACAAAGGTAAGTGGTATAGTGCCAGAGGTTAACATAAGTTTTAAAGAGATAATATGAAAGTAAAATAACCCATGATTATGAAGCAAACAATTCCTACTGGAGTCCCAACCTTGCTAATCCCTCCATCTGTATTAAAGCGGTGTTGGAACAGACATACCATTATAAACCTCAAGTGTAGAGCTGCAGGTTTCACAGGTCAAGTGGCCATTGCATAAATGGCAAAACAAGAAAAAGATGTTTGCAAGGTCTTAATAACCAATTAATAAAAATCTTCAGTTCCTCACATGCGTTTTTTGTATGCCAGAGTAGACAAAAGGATGGTTCCAAAGTGTGACCCCAACGGTCAGGAGGAAGCGTTTTTTGTGGATCCAGAGTCAGCAGAAGGAGGCATCCTGAATTAAAACTTTTTCAGCGCCATGAAATACCCTCTGGTGTACGCATAGTTAGCCAAGGGTTCATCTTAAAGCAAGATAATGACCCAAAACATACCTCCAGGCAATGTCAGAACTACCTGACATTAAAGAACAAGACTTCAAAGCCAGGAATGGCCAGTAGTTTCCAGACCTAAAGCCCATTTGGTTTGGGACGAACTGGTCCAAAGGGGGAAGCAAAGCAGCCTATATGTGCAACACATTTGTGAGAACATTTACAACACAATATTTATATTCCTTTGTAGAAAGAATGCCAACATTGTGTTCAGCTGTTATAGCTGCAAAAGGCGGCTACTTTGAGTAAAACATGTAAATACATTCTTAAACAAAACAATTCCAGGATTTCTTTATCTCCAAATGTTTATTTGTGCTATGCTTTAATTTCAGGGAATGTTAAGACATTGAACTGTGTAGATTTTAATAGAAACATTTAACTACTGTTATACTTTGGACTGGTAGTGTATATTTCAGATAAACTGTACCATTCAAATAAAACATATTATACACACGGAAAAGTAGTTTAAAACAATGTAACTAAGCAGTGAAAAAACAATAACATTTGAATAATATGAAAATAGGATAAAAGAATCAGGAAAAGTACAGACTGTCTGTTGCAACACAAAGCTTGTATTTAGTCACAAATCCCATGCATGAAATAAAAGCAGTGAGTACACTTCGAAACTCCTTCTAATGCAGCAATCATTTCTTACATCAATGAGGATGAGTGAGTCATGCCATAACACTACCACCAACATGCTTCACAGTTTTCTCAAACTGTTTGCCTTTCACATGTATCATCTGTCCATAAAACTCCAAAATATCCCAATACTTATGGTCACATTAAATGGGAGGAGAGCTACACAGACACATTCTAATCTGGTTTAAATCTAATTCATCTGAAATAAATCAGTTGTGTGTGGACGGCACCTCTAAAAAAAATCGAAGATATGTTTTGGTGTTCCTTAAGGCACGGTTTTGGGACCATAATTGTTTTCACTATATATGCTGCGTCTGCATAATGTCATACGGAACTACAATGTAACTGATGTCACAGTTGTGGATCTCAAAAGAACACAGAGAAGCCCCAAAATGAGATACTTTGGAGGAAAGCGTTCCAGGTATTACGAAGTGGATGATTGCTTTTAAATTTAAACTTTGAAAACACAGAAACCCTCATTAATAAAACCCAAGAAACAAACAACTTCAAAAGCCCCTCTGATATGCAAGCCTACAGGGAACCAAGAAATCAGTGCACCCATGCAATAGCCAATTTGTGAACATAAAACCCTGAGACACTAAAATGTCATATGAAAACAGGCTTTACGAACAGCAACAATTGTTGAAAACTTCAACAGTTACTTTGCTGGCCATTCATTTTTATCCGCCCTGCTTATTTCTTCTGCGCCTTTCCCTGTCGAATTTTCAACTTTCAGTGCTCGCCCCTTTCTCCTTTCATTTAGGAAAGAAGAATTAAGTATGGAAGGACTTCTGGACTGCTACAAAACATCTGAACTTGATATATTCATATTCATATTGATTATTTACCCATTCACTTGCCTGTTAACGTTTGCATAACTCAAGCGATTAAGATGTTGTCAGGTTGGGTATTGATCAAAGACCTACGTATTTACTCCCGTGTGGGATCAGGCAAACTGTTAGGGCAGTAAATTACACTGTCAACACCAGAACATTGACATCACTAGACTGATTGTTATGGATCCTACCTGTTTCTTGTTTATTGGTAGTCTGCTGCTACGGGTCTGATGTGTAGACTTGGTTTTGGAAAATGAGGTGGAAGAGGTGGTTGGTTCAGATGAAGAGCTAGTTTCCATGTTGTCAACATAATCCCCCTCCAACTGGTCTATAGCTTGTGACCTCCTGATGCAAACAGAGTACTCAATATCATAAAATATACAGTGGAAGAGAAACATATTTGATCCCTGTGGATTTTGTACGTTTGTCCACTGACAAAGAAATGATCAGTCTATAATTTTAGATGAGACCATTTTCTGGATTTATTTTTTGATATTCTGGCTCACTGTTCAAATAAACCTACCATTAAAGTTATAGACTGATCATTTCTTTGTCAGTGGGTAAACATACAAAATCAGCTGGGGATAAAAAATTAAGAAAAATCCTCCAATGTATATACATTTTATAAAATAGTTTAGCTAAAACACACAAAAACAAAGTACCACAATACACACAGAACAACCATATATGAACACCAAACTTAAATAACGTACATAGTATAACTAAAGTAAATAAACAGGTTTCTTTAAAACAGTTTAGGATTTAGCGCAATATGAGCCCAGCAACAGAATGATAGCGGATGAACAGATGTGTGTTTTGCCAATAGAAAGAGGAAAGCATGCAGGAAGGGGCGGTCCTAACAGGGCTAAGTGACAAGGGGTGGTTCTCCAAGAGAACACCTAAGAAAGGTGTGGAAAACAAACGTGTATGAGTATTATGAAAACAATACAAAAACAAAATATACATGAGGCAAATAAATTTAGAGCATCAAAGATGGATTCCGTGATTTTTGGGCACTGGTTGTGTCACTGTCTAGCAAAAACAGGTTAGGGTAAGTGACTTAAAGAATTACTTTATTATGCACATGTCACAGGCGGCATCTTTAAGTCTGCCCTGTCAGTCAGCCTCTTTAGGCATTGAAGACGTAAAACATTTATGACGTAAAACAATTGATTTAGAAATCTAACCTGTATTGCAGACCAAACGCTTGGTCATGCTTGTAACTTGTCTGGCCCCTGAATGTCCCCACCGCCCTACTGTCTCGGTTCTGTCTTGTTTTGGGCACATCCGCCAACCAATTTGCTTTCCACATTGTGGAACCTTGAGGACCTTGCTTCGGTTTCTCAATCTTCCGTTGGTTCACCTTAACCAAGCCACTGGTGGTCTCACCACTCAGCCAGCCAAAGGACGTGCTGGCAGCTGTTTGGGGGCTGATCCAGAGCTGATCTAATCCATAGCCGGTTAAGGACCGGCCGGTCAGGGTCTGTGGACCAGAGGAGGAGGAAGCCAAACAGGAAGAGACCTGAGGTGGACTTCTGATGGGAAGAAACACCAACCTTGCAGGGTCTCTGGGAGACACACTGGACAGGGTTGAAGATGGCTGGTGGGTGCCTGGAGCTGACACTTTCTTCTCCAGGGAGGAGTAACCACTCTCTGAACGAGACTTGGGTTCGGAAAACAGATGAACTTGTTTGGCATCTGGGAAGGAAGTTTCAAAAAGAGTGGGAAAAGAATAAGGGAAAACTGTTTTTTTAATACTAGATAAATATCTTCTGATGACATCAGCAACGTTGTTCACCAGAGGTTGCCACTTATAAGGCTCTCAGGGTTGAATTTCCTCAGGTTAGTTTTTTGTTCTCAATTTTTACATTAAAAACTACTTTAAACTAAATACGTATGAAGAAGTTTTGGCATATACGCCTTGATACATTGCAATCTTTAAAAAGAATAGTGAATTGTCCCATTCAAGCACACAAGTCTACATCAAAATGGTTGAGGAACAAGAAAGCTCCAGTCTAGGAAAGGCCTAGACTCGAAGTTCAGACTAAAACTACATAAATATTGTGGCAGGAAAATAAGCATGTATGCTACTTTATGCTAAGTAAAGCAGTTTTATAGATAGAAACTATGATTTGTCCCCCGCCAAGAAATCACTCAAAACATAAACATGTAACATCACTAATATTAATAACACCCAATGAAAGCACCTGATTATAGACACTTATTAGCCTGTTTTAAATAATTGCGCAGCCGGCAAGGTGACTGTGTTTGTGTCTATCTTCTGAAAAAGGCACTCAATGCACATTGCTAACGTGAGGCTAATCCAGTCAGTCTGTTTAGGGTTCAAACACGAAATAGCTGAAGTTGCAGAACTACAATATTGGTACAAACCGAAGGTTATACAGCACCACTTTGTGTCCCCCTCGGGAATGGCTATAGAACAATTCCTGTAATTGTCCCCTACTGAGTTGATATCAACCCTGGGCAAAAATGCATCATGTGTTAATAATCCCTTCTTTTGCAAGTATAACTCCATACGAGAAGAGCTCACAGAGACAATGAAATAAGAGACAATCACATATTACACTGCACCAAAAAAATTAAGGAAACCTGTATCATAGTATAATACCAAGTCAAACTTCAGGGATATCACTCTACCCAGTTAGGAAGCATAAGCCATTTGTGAATGAATGTCACCTGTTTTGGTGCAAATGAAAGTGACAACAGGTGCACTGCAAAGGCAACAGCAAAACAACCCTGAAAAAGGGAATGGTTTTGCAGGTGGTGACCACAGACAATTGCTCTCTCCATATCCTTCCTGGCTGATTCTTCAGTTGTGCGTCACATTCCCCAGGCTTTAATCTAATTGAGAACCTCTGGGAACCTCTGTGGACTGGTGCACCCAACGCCACAAAGTTGCACCACAGACGGTCCAGGGGTTTACTGATGCCCTGATGCGGTCTGGGAGAACAACCAGGACACCATCCACTGTCTCATCAGGAGCATGCCCAGACACGGGTGTATGCAGACATCACATTATGAACTTCATAGCTGTGATGAACTTCAGGTTGTTTGAGTTTGTATCCAGCCATCAATCAGTTGGTGATGTTGGTTTCCATTGATCATTGTTACATCATTTTGGTAATGTATAGTAAAGATGTCGATCTTTAATATATTTTGTTCATCAAGATCCGATTTTGTAATTTTGGTGTCCCCTTAATTTTGAGCAGTGTATATAGCCAAAGGCATGCAGTAAACCACATCAAGACAGTGTATATAGCCAAAGGCAAGCTGTAAACAACAAAGGACACAGTGTATATAGCCAAAGGCAAGCTGTAAACAACAAAGGACACAGTGTATATAGCCAAAGGCATGCTGTAAACAACAAAGGACACAGTGTATATAGCCAAAGGCAAGCTGTAAACAACAAAGGACAGTGTATATAGCCAAAGGCAAGCTGTAAACAACAAAGGACAGTGTATATAGCCAAAGGCAAGCTGTAAACAACAAAGGACAGTGTATATAGCCAAAGGCAAGCTGTAAACAACAAAGGACACAGTATATAGCCAAAAGCAAGCTGTAAACAACAAAGGACAAAGTTTATATAGCCAAAGGCAAGCTGTAAACAACAAAGGACACAGTATATAGCCAAAAGCAAGCTGTAAACAACAAAGGACACAGTGTATATAGCCAAAGGCAAGCTGTAAACAACAAAGGACACAGTATATAGCCAAAAGCATGCTGTAAACAACATAGGACACAGTATATAGCCAAAAGCATGCTGTAAACAACATAGGACAATGATGTGATTGTGAACCACAATGTGTGGCAAAACAACAAATCAAGAGCACAACTACAACTATGCCAAGAATAGGTCATTCACCAAAACGGCATCACCAGAAAATGACAGCACAGCTAGAGAAGTCATCAACAGTCAGTATGGGATTGGCCAGGTATTCCACAAGCCTTGGCTTTATGCATTTTATTATAGGCCATGTGAAAGATGTAGCATGGTGATGGTAAAGTGGCAGCCTTACGGTAGCAGCCTTACGTTACGGGATGCTTTTCTAAAAATCTAACACTGCATAGATCACACAAAGCAACACAAACAATCAACTATGTCACGATGCATGCATTTGATCAAAGGATGGGCCTACTGGCCCACTGTTACACTATAGTCAGTACTGCCTATCATGCTGTCCCTCGTGCTGCACTGGGTTACTAACCATGGCATGGTCCACCTGATTCCTGCATACAGACAGAAACTCTGTAAAACTCTGCTCTGTAAACCTGCTGTAAGGACATCAAAGCAATGGAGCGGTTAGGCTGTAAAGGATCTCTCTCTGGCATGCTTAGAGTGCACTGACTGGGATATTTCAGGACTGCTTTCAACAGTCTGGATGAATTCACAGAAGCTGTGACGTCATACATCAGCTTCTGCGAGGACTCCAGTATTCCATCACGTACCAGGGTGAGTTATAACAATGACAAACCCTGGTTCACAGCTGAACTTAGACGGCTAAGGATGGAAAAGCAGGAGGCATTCAAGTGTGGGGATAAGGACAGTTTTAAAGAGTCAAAGTACAGTTTTAGTGAGGAGGTGAGAAATGCTAAACGCCTGTACTCAGAGATTACAACAGCAATGCTCAGCTAACGACTCTGCTTCTGTCTGGAGGGGCCTTAGACAGATTTACAACTACAAGCCTAAAGCCCCCCATTGCATTAACGACTCTCGCCTGGCCAACGACTTGAACGAGTTCTACAGTTTTTTTTTGAAAGACAATGGGACAGTCCTGACATTATCCCCTGTGCCTCCATCCACCAGCTCCAGCACATCTCCCCTACCTCAGCAGGAGTATGGGGCGGTCCCAAACTGCCCATCTCAGTGGCCCCTCCCCTCCTTTCACAACAATGACTCTTTCTGTCCAGGAGAGGGATGTTAACAGACTGTTTAAAAGAAAGAGCCCCCGCAAAGCAGCTGGGCCAGACTCTGTCTTTCCATCAACCCTGAAGCATTGTGCTGATCAGCTGTCTTCGGTGTTCACAGACATCTTTAACACCTCACTGGAGACATGCCACGTGCCAGCCTGCTTCAAGACCTCCACCATCATCCCCATCCCCAAGCAACCAAGGATCCCAGGACTTAACGACAACAGACCTGTCGCCCTGACCTTTGAGGTCACGAAGACATTTGAGCGCCTTGTGCAGTCTCACCTTAAAGCCATCACCGACCCTC
The DNA here is from genome assembly GCA_016801125.1 of Novumbra hubbsi. Lineage (NCBI taxonomy): Eukaryota > Metazoa > Chordata > Actinopteri > Esociformes > Umbridae > Novumbra > Novumbra hubbsi. The sequence continues at coordinate 9,095 of JACXGK010001128.1, read as the reverse complement.
TCCTGGACCCCCTGCAGTTTGCCTACACAGCCAACAGGTCTGTAGACGATGCAATTAACATGGCCCTCCACTTCATCCTCCAGCACCTGGACTCCTCAGGAACCTATGCCAGTTTGTGGACTTCAGCTCTGCTTTTAATACAATAATGCCAGCTCTGATGCAGGAAAAGCTCTCCCAGCTGCAAGTGCCTGAATTCACCTGCAGATGGATCACTGACTTCCTGTCAAACGGGAGGCAGCGCGTGAAGCTGGGGAATCATGTCTCCGATCCCCGGTCCATCAGCACCGGATGCTCAAGGCTGCGTCCTTTCCCCTGTGCTCTTCTCCCTGTACACCCACTGCTGCACCTCCAGTCATCAATCAGTTAAGCATCTGAAGTTTTACGGTTGACACCACCCTTGTTGGGCTCATCTCTGGTGGGGATGAGACCGCCTACAGGTGGGAGATTGACCATCTGGTGAACTGGTGCAGACAGAACAATCTGGAGCTCAACGCTCTGAAGGCAGTAGAGATGGTTGTGGATTTTAGGAAGAACCCCAGCCCCACCCACCCCCATCACCCTGTGTGACTCCTCAGTCACTATTGCAGAGCAAAACACCACCTTCATCACCAAAATAGCACAGCAAAGGATGTACGTCCAGCAGCAGCTGAATAAGTTCAACCTGGTTTGGAGCTGCTACTGACAAGAGCAGACTGCAGCGTATCATTAGATCTGCTGAGAAGGTGATTTGCTGCAATCTGCCATCCCTCGAGGACCTGTACACCACCAGGACCCTGAGGCATGCTGGAAAGATTGTGGCTGACCCCTCCCACCCTGGACACAAACTGTTTCAGCCAATCCCATCCGGCAGGAGCCTACGGTCCATAAGGACCAACACCTCACGCCACAAGAATTCTGTTATGCACCATAGAAAATTCCTTGTAGGTAATAAAGCTGATTTTGATTATAATAAAAACTAACTGGACCATGCATTTGCTCTTACCATTTCTGGAGTTGGTTTGGCTGAGCTGGCTGAGGGAGGCGCTGCTGCTTATAGAGAGAGACGAGGCGCAGAGAGAGGAGTAGGAGCTGATGGATGGGCTGCTCTGACTGCTCGGGAGGGATCTTGCTCGACCACCGTCTATCCTTTGTTGCTGCATCTCCTTCTGGCACCGCCAGGACCGATAATGCATAGCCTTCTCCACCGTGGCTTTGCTAGTACAATGCTGGCTAGTGCTATCACTGACACCAAGGCTAACACTGCTGCTAGCAATGCTGCTAACGCTGCAGCTAGGACAACTGCTGTAGCTACCACTCAAGCTGCCAGCACTGTTAACACTACTTTTACTGCCCAAGCTATCTTTCCTGCCTGGTTGGTCAACGGCACTGGTCACTGCCACCTTAGCTGGTCCAGGTTCCTGAAAAAAGGGGCAAATTGAGAGAAAACATGAAAGCGAATGGAGATAGTTGTGGGGTGATAATGTATGAAATAAGGCGAGACATAAGAGCTAGCCAGAGCTTGTTACATTTCCATAAAATCCGTGGGGTACCCAGCTGCCACTCCTAGACCAAAGCAAACTATTTCCAATGTCTACTGACCACACTTCCCATCCATCCTCTAATCCAATCACATCACTTCATTTAAATTGACCACACCCAATCCCCAGTCTCTTCCAATCACACACACTCCTTCTAGTCAAATCACACACCCCCGCCTCCGGAGAGTCCTGTTAGCCCCTCCCTTTCTCTCATCTAGTCCCACAGAGGCACCGCCTCTTCTGGGTAGGTCCCAAATGGTAACATGTAACTCATTTTGACCAGAGCACTTTAGATCCTGGTCAGAAGTGCACTTTATCAGGAATGGGGTGCCATTTAGGACATGACAGCTGCTCTCAATCCCATCAGCCTAGGAGGGGTGTACTCTTTAATCCTGTTCTGATCACTACAGCTAATTCTGTTAATGTGGCCATCTGACTGGGCCTTTAATCACATGTATCTGACACACACACACAAACACACACCTCTGCTCAACAGTCACATACACTGTCTTCACTCATCTGACCAATGCTTATATACAAGCATAGGATTCCATCAGACAGACATTCTAGGGAGTCTTAGTGCCATCGGGAGATGTGTAATCATGAGAGCTACAACCTACCAATCTAGAATCTATCAATTTTGCCATTTATCAGTGGCTGCAACATTTAGAAAGGGTACAATCGATTGGCTGAGCCTCCGGCCAGGAAAGTCCTGACTCTGCAAATCACACAGTGATATACTTCGCTTTAAAGTGATAGTTCACTCAGAAATCAATGTTTTCTGTACCTTTCCAGACCAGGATGAGAGCAGGCATCTGCATACTTACAGGCCTAGCATGTGTAAGCACCATACTCTACCAACTGAGCCATGTAGCCATCATGCTTTACAATGCTAAAGATGACCAATGGAGTCAATGGAGGCAGGGATACACTACCTGCGATGGAACAGTGTCACCCTTCCTCTTCTTCTGGCTCAATTTGGAGGTTTTGGGGTGAACAACCAGGGCCTCCTGCCACCTGCTTGACAAAAATACATCCATTATAGAATTATTTAAATAAAAGCTTTTATTATACTTTGATAATATACTTATATGCAGTCAAAAAATACTTATATATTGGTGCAAACATAGGCAGGCTAATTGGCATGCAAACAAACAGTAATCAACATTGATACACAACCAACAGCACCCTGCATTCCTACTTGTTTGTAGTGGAAGCGCAACTCAGTCCACAAGCTACTTTTGGGAATGGCTACCAACCTCCTTAAAAATCTAGCACATATGCATCTCGCTGGTCTAGAAAAGTATTTCTATAATACCTTCCTAGACGGTGTCTAACTTACTAAAGTTCTGTAACATTGCAGGAAACTTTCGTTTTAGTAGGTCATGACAACACTGCCGTTGGACTACATTTTATTGACGTGAAGGCTATGTTGTTTCACCCACATTACCAATGTTAGCATATGGTACCCTAGTGTACTTTTAGATGAAACTGTAGTTAGCCCTTTACATGAAGTCAAGTTAAAATGCAAGTGCAATGAATTACAAGACAAGCTTTCTCAAACAATGGGTCTGGGAAAATTGTTAGTGGAAGCTAAACAGGGTGGGGGTGATGGGAGACAAGATGCTGCTGGAAGATGTGTTGGAGGGCCAGTAGGGGGCAGTCTAAAGATCAAATCTTATTACCCCAGGACAGTGATGGAGACATTGCTCTGCTTAGGATGCAGTCATTCAAGTTGGAGGATTAATGAGTGTCCTGACTTTGCGATTACTAAAGATCCGAATGAAGAGTAAGGGTGTTAGGGACTGTTTTTCCCAAACTGGCCAGAACACAAACATGGTTACTTAATCAACCCCAGCTTCCAACTGGCTCATTCATCTCCGTATCCATTCCCCAGGATGCTGCAGTAAATTCTAAATGTGTTCATTGAACTTACCTGATAAAGTAACGATAAAAAACTATAATAAAAAATACAGACACAAAACACACAGTCACACTAACACACACACACACACACACACACACATTAAGCATGGCTGTTTCCCAATGTTTGCATCTGTAAATTCGGGGTCGAATTGGTCTATTTTAGTTCCCCAGCTTAGAGGACAACTTTAGGAGCTAGCTAGTGGATTAGGTATTGGCAAGAGAGCTAGCCATCTAGATTTCAATTCCCGAGGTCTAACTTCTTTAAATTGGGGCGGATCTGGGCTGGAGAGGCCCAATCTCTTTTTTCCCCCCCACAAACAAACACTTAAAAGGTGCACTTGATTACTTTATAATATGCAGTTTGCAATTTGGAAAACCTTCCATTGGTTAAGGACAGGTTTAGCACAACCCTCAAAGCAACAGCCAGGGCTGAGGTAAAACCTTTGATTCCATGATGACGATTAATCCTTAAATGGCCAAAGCAGTTAAGAAGGCCCTTCTGTCCTTACAAATGGGTGCTGTCCAGATTGGAATACTGAGCAGTATTAGCACTAAATCCCTTTAAGGCTTAAAATCAACATAGTTTAACACACCACATGAAACAACTTTCATCTAGCTAATGAGATTCCAATAAATATTTATGTTTGTGAAATCCTTTGATTTTCACAACATTTTAAAGTTACTTATTTGGAAATATGCAAGAAATAAAAGTTTAAGTCAAAGATGTAATTGCTGCATTCCCCTGATGAAATACACTGTCACTGACATATTGACTGCCCTGCTGTTCACAATGACAAATTCTCAAACCAGTTGTTCAGTGTTCATATTAAACATAAAAAAGTTGTTCTGTTCCAACTCATCATGAACAACATCCAAAACCTGTATAGCTCTCAAACTAATTTGACTCAAAACTACAAGGGTGCAATTTCTCTAAATCCTACAACATTCTGAATTCTTGGCACAAATATTCAGATCTCTTACTTCTGTTTCTTGGACATGGCCTGGTCTCTGAAATGCAGCAATTCCAAAAAGATGTCCACAATAATCCCCAGTAGGCACAACAGTTCTCTAAGTCAATCAAGGATTACAATAACTGAATCTTTCAATGCCCAGCAAAGAAATCAAGAATTTCATTCAGTCAGTTTTTGAAATACAGAGACACGAACATACAGCCACACACACAAAAAAACTGCAGGAAATGGCACTCAGATCCTCTGTAGTAGTCAACACATGCACACACGGTTCACAAACAACTTGGTATTCACGCATTCCAACAAATGAACACCCCCCACTTTAAACCCAGGCCAACAGTTGACAAGCTGCATTAGCGTTTTATAGGCTTATGCCAAGATTTAGATTTGCAGCTTTCTGACACTTACAGTATGAAAACATTGCAAAGAGGAGAGAGGAGCAAAAACAGACAAGAGGGAAAGGGGATGAGTAATGGTAAAAGGACAATATTTTTAGATTCCCATTTAAATCTTAGAGTTAAGGCTTTTACCCTATCTTAACACTAATCCACACAGCCAAGCACCATTAACATTGTACTTTTCATTTAGCAGATGTTCATATCCAGAGCAAGTCCCTGAAAGCCGGAGGAGGGAGCTTTTTTTTTTAGGCGCTTTCTCAATGATCTAAACCAGTGGTTCTTAACCCATTCCTCAGGGAACCCCAGCCAGGGTATTTGAACTACCCTTTAGCTAGCGCACATAATCCTCAAGCCCTTGATTAGTGTATCTGCCGTGCTTGTTCCGGGCTGCAGCTAAAATGTGGAATGTCTGGGGTTCCCTGAGGAACGGGTTGAGAACCACTGATCTAAACAGTGTGGTCTTTGCTTAAACTGAAAACAGAGTGCTTTCAGGGTTTGATTTCTGCTGGGACCATAGATCCCCAAACATAGTAGATTAGGCTAAAAAGTGTCTGCAAAACTGTATATAATACTGATTTGGTAATCAAGGAATGAAGCAGTTCAGGAGGAATGTTCAAATTAGTTAATTTGAAAAAGCCTGTACATAAAAGCTGAAGGGTAAATAAAAATCTATGATATATCTTGTTTGTTTAGCTGGTTTAGACTTGGTACACTAGAGGGAGATACAGGAAGTGCACATTTTATTCCCACCCAAAAGCAGCTAAAAAGCTTTCTACCCCAGAGTTATCCAAACACTCTCATTGGGTTTCCCAGCCGTTCTGAGATTTTGAGCTATAACTTCCCAGCTATGATTGACTTGTCAGCTAATAATCAAAACTTTTGTTAGTGTGCCTGTTCAGGACTGTAACAAAACATCTCAGGGCCCCTGAGGAGAGGGTTCAATACCTATTGTACAACCATTTTAGCAGGTTTCAGTAGGGAGACCATCGATGGAACAAAATTATTACATGTGGAGCCATTTTGCCTTACCAATATTTTATGCAGTTTTTGCATTATTTCATACTTGTAAAATTGCTAAGTCAAAGTGTGTTTAACAAGTCATATTTTTTCCTAAAGCAAAATGAAATATCTTCGCTATTTTACACCCTGTGGGTATGAGGCCATTGTTAAAATGAAGGACATAGTGGGCTTAACCCATTACCAGGCCTAAAGACCTAGTTACATGGCAGCAAAATGACACTAAGAACACATCTACATCCCAGAAAGAAATCTGAAATTAAAACAAAAGCATGTAAACTCAAATCTTTAAGAATACATTTTCATATTGAATACTCAGGATACATAAACAATTGAAAGTTTTATCATCATAGCAAAATATAATTCATGTCAAATGTGTACTGCACTTCCAAGTAAACACTACAAATCTTAAACCTCATAACTTTCCTATTATGCCAAGACAATCAACATTTCACATTAACATCTGTACCCCTCTTGTCTTGGTCTTAGAAGAGCTAGCACTAGCTACCACATCCTCCATATAAACCTCCAATGTTTTAACATAACGCAGTGGTAGAGTGTGTTTTGGGGAAGTACTTACGCTGTGATGGACTCCTTGCTCCATCCCCGGAGGTAGATCCGTTTGTCTTCAGAAAGTATGAGGCAGAGAGTATGCCTCTGGCCTGCCAGCAGTTCCCCATCCACAACTCCCCAGCACTGGTTCATGTTGACAGAGCCTTGGGGCTTGGTACAGGGCTGTGGAAAGAGGTTGAGCGGTCAATGTGCCCTGTCCAAAATCAGTTTCAAATACACTGCTCCATCAAATTAAGGGAACACTTAAATCACACATCAGGTCTCAATGTAGGAAATACAAAAGATCAGTCTTTACTGTACATTGTGTAGTTTGTAAAGGAAAGGACGTAACAGCAGTCAATGGAAACCAGAAATAACCAAGCAATTGAGGGCCGGAAAAGATCAAAGTAAACAATTGAAAACCCAGACTGTTCTAACCCCACCTGTCTGTATTCATTCCCGACAACAACTGGGCACGCTCCTGATGAGATGGCGGTTGGTGTTCTGTGGAAGGGGGAAATCTCCTTCCAGACCTGGATCAGGCTACAGTGACCTGGATCAGGGCTACAGTGAGGTCCTGGACAGTCTGTGGGTTTACTTGGTGGCGTCGGATGCATCGATACAGAACATTCCAGAGGTTCTCAGTTGGATTCAAGGCTTGGGATTGTGAGGGCCAGTCAATGGCACCAATGCCTTTGTCATCCAGCAACTGCTTACACACTCTGGCAACATTGTCCTGCCCCAGAAGATACCCCGATCCCACAGCACCAACGTAAGTTCTGACGATGGTCTAAGGATTTCATCCCGATACCTCACAGCCATCAGGGAACCGTTGGTAAGCACATGGAGGTCTGTGCGACCCTCCAAGGATATGCCTTCCCAGACCATTACTGACCCACCACCAAACCAGGCATGCTGGATGATGTTGCAGGCATATTGTCCACCATAGCATCTTCAGACTCAAATCTGTCACGTGATCAGTGTGAACCTGCTCTCTTCTGTGAATAGAACAGGGCACCAATGTGGGACCTGTTAATTCCGGTGTGCTCTGGCAAATGCCAATCTGGCTGCACTGTAATGGGCTGTAAGGACACGTCCCACTGGAGGACATCGGGCCCTAACTGAGTCGGTTTCTGACAGTTTGGACAGAAACATGCAGACCAGTAGCCTGCTGGAGGTCATTTTGTTGGGCTCTGGCAGTGCTCCTCCTGTTCCATCTCACCCATTGGGACAGATACCTGTCCTGCTGCTGGGTTGTTGCCCTTGTCAAGCTCTCCTCATGTAACGGTCCATCTCCAGGTATCTCATCCATGCTCTTGAGACTGTACTGGCAGACACAGCAAAGCTTCTTGCGACAGCATTTATAGATGTGCAATCCTGGAGGAGCAGGACAGCCTGTGCAAACTGAATGGGCTGTAGGTTCTGCCTCATGCAACCAGTAGTGACAAGTACAACATCAAAACAAAACTAGAGAAGAATCAGTCAAGAAGGATAAAGAGAGCAATTGTCAGTGGCCACCACCTCCATCACCGTTCCCTTTTTGGGGGTTGTCTTGCTGTTGCTTCTAGCGCACCTGTTGGCACTTTTATTTGCACTAAAACAGGTGAAATTGATTCACAACCATTTATGATTCCTAACTGGACAGATTGAGATCACTAAAGTTTAATTGCCTTTGTTATACTGTGATGATTGTGTTCCCAAAATGTTTTTGAGCAGTGTATATTCAAGGGTTAGAATGGGGAATTGAACACCGGTTTCAATTGGGGAGGAGTTATATGCGTTTAAGCTATGAGCTCTACCATAGAGCCTACGCAGGCATTTCTTTACCTGTATTGGACAGATATACTTTTTGGATGAAAGATGTGGGCCAGATTTGAACTAATGCTGCATCTGAGACTGCTGCCAGGACCATCATAAACCACATTTGAGCAAATCTTTTGAGTACAAAAAAGCCCATTAACAATATAGCCCTCTGGAAATTGATGAGGACCAATGGCAACATGCCATGATTGATGCACACGCAAAAGTAGAAAAGTTGTTCTGCTCTCACCATTTCATCCAAGGCGTAGCACAGTAGACCATGCTCATACAACACAAAAAAACGCCTCTGCCACCTCTATATGGAGACAAAAGGATCAGAAAGAGTGATGGACATTTCTGAATTCATTCATTAATAATGATTAATTAAAGCCATTCATCAGTAAAGCCCTTTCAATTAAACTAAAATTGAAAAAGATTGTGAGAAAAAACTAATATTAAAATACACTAAAAACAATTAAGGGAACACGTAATTCACACATCGGGTCTTGATGAACAAAATATATTACAAGAACCTTATCGTACATTGAGTAATTGTACGTTGAATTTGACATAACTGTCAATGAAAAACTAAATGAACCGATTGAGGGCTGGAAATAAATCGAAAATCAAGGTAAACATTTGAAATTACAGGCGGTTCCAACTTGCGTGAATTTGATCTCAGCAACTCATACATGTGACTACAGACACGTGAGGGCCACAGTGTCTATGGTCCACAGTGTCTATGGTCCACAGTGTCTATGGTCCACAGTGTCTATGGTCCACAGTGTCTATGGTCCACAGTGTCTATGGTCCACAGTGTCTATGGTCCACAGTGTCTATGGTCCACAGTGTCTATGGTCCACAGTGTCTATGGTCCACAGTGTCTATGGTCCACAGTGTCTATGGTCCACAGT
>JACXGK010001127.1:0-77019 GCA_016801125.1 Novumbra hubbsi | reverse complement strand
TCAATGTACACTTTGTGATGCATAACTGACTTCTGAAAATAGCAAATTCCATTTGTGAAAACATTAGTCAACTATAAGTCAAATTGCTGCTTGTCTGGTGTGACAGCAGTACAATAAGTGGATGGGTGCTATTCAGGTGTCCTCTTTTAATTAACACAAATTGCTTTAAAGACAAATTATTCTTAAATCCTTTAGTGATTCACCTAAATACAAGTTAGATATTTTTCTTAACTCTTGATTTAACCTTAGTTTAACCCTTAACTTAACCAAAATAACATAACAAATATGCTTAAAATCAAAACATAAAATCCTGGTGATTACAAACTAATGCAGAGTACATTCTTCTATAATAAAATAAACAATATTTGACCTCTACCAGCCAGATATCTCCCTATTTAACAAACACTTCCTTCCCCCACCTACACTAACATGGTTTATCCCATAATGCAACCATTTGACACTGGCACTATAAAGCCAGCCCCTGCCTGGTCTTTGGGTCCTTTACCAGAATTCTCTGACCTCTGAGAAAACAAGGACACAACAGCTGACATGACAGAATGCTTAAAACAATAGATAAGTAAAAGTATATAGTGATATGGTGCACAGAACCCATGTGCAGGTTATTTGTGTTTGGACTCACATGATAGACCGAGGCTAGGCTAACTAGTGTTCAGATCAAATGGTGTATATGTGCAGGGAATCATACCACAAGTTGCTGTGACGGCCCTTTCTGTCACATCCACATTCTGGAAGAAAGTATACTATTACGAATGTTACACATGTGATATATATGATGTCTTGGTCATGGAGAATACCAAAAACCCAATGGTCACTGACAGAGCTAGAGGTAATATTACATTTCAGTCACCACTGGAAGATATAAAAACATGTCTTTCATGTATTACTCCCTACCCACCCATGTGCCCAACCTGCAAGTCCTATAAAACTTCTAATTGAAACACAAAGCATTTGTGACGACATTAACATAACACACTACAACACCAGGGTTTCTGAGAAGCAAAAATTAAAATGGAGTATTAGACTGTTCGAATATTGGAGTAGAAATGACTAATGATGGCCGAAGGAGTGGTCCAAAATGGCCTTAAAAGTTCATGTATCAGCAAATTAATGTTGTCAGGTTTGTATTTATTCATACAGAAGAAAACATGAAGCCAGTTCAAACCAAAACTTTTAGAACACCCTCTTTAGGCTTGTGTTGCTTCTCAGCGTTAACTTCGCCTGTACCGCAGCAGCTACTGTTATCCTCCCTCGAATGCTCAACTCTGGCTAGGTTTGTAGGGCAGAGACATTCAAAATAACTCAGCACAGGTGAATCCCCCGTCCACATTCAAAAGTCGCCAATGCCTGCAATGGGTATGCAAGTGTCAGAACTAGAGCAGTGAAAGAAGGTTGACTTGTCTGATAAGTCACTTTCTTTTAAATTGTGTGGATGGTTGTGTACGTTTGCGCCGTTTACGGGAAGTGATGGCACCAGAATGCACTATGGGATGATGAAAATCTGGTGGAGTGAGTGTGATGCTCTGGGCAATGTTCTGCTGGGATACCCTGGGTTCAGGCAGTCATGAGGAAGTCAGTTTGACAATTGCCACTTACATTGTTGCAGACCAGGTACACCTCTTCATGGCATTGATATTCCCTGATGGCAGTGGCCTTTTTCAGCAGGATAATGCTCCCTGCTACTCTGCACACATTGTTCAGGAATGGAGTTCCTAAAGAACATGAAGAGTTCAAAGTGTTGCCCAGGCCTCCAAATTCCACAGATCTATAATTGATTGTGGGATGTGCTGGATCAAGTCCAATCCATGGAAGCTCAACCTGGCAACTTACTTGACTGGAACTGCTGCTAATATGGTGCCAGATTCCACAGTATACCTTCAAGGGTCTTGTTGAGTCCATGCCTTGGTGGGTTGGCGCTGTTTTAGTGGCATGCGGAGGACCAACAGCATATTAGACAGGTGGTCAAAATGTTTTGGACAATCAGTGTATGGTAGCTAAATGATTCAACAATTGCACTTTTACACATTTTAATGTGCTACAACATTAAATAAAAATAGCTTTAACCGAGTATTTGCCACTGAACAACACAATTTTATATCATTATAAATTTATAAAAAACAATTACAGACATGTGTACCACACACGTATGCAAAATGTGGAAGCGTAAAAGCAAATGTAAAACTGGAGCAGTCAGGGGGAGATGAACCACAAACCCAGGGCTTAAAAGCACTACGTCCAACCACTATAACACTGGCACTTCGGGGTATGTGTGGCTGATTGATAGTCAGGTGAAAAATGTGCAACAGGTGTCATTTCACCAATAGATGAACAATTTGGCCATTTTGTATTGTTTGTATTTTGCTAATTGAAAATGTAGATAGTACTACGCGCTAACCACGCTACTACTGGATCTTATGTGTAACACATAGGGCGTGCTGGCACTCTGGGACTGAAGTGAATGGGACGTGCAATAAAAGCAGTTTCACAAAATCAATAAGAATACAGTCGATCAGAATTGCATAAGGTGACATATTGCAGGGTCCTCATCATGTGTGACATATGAAAAGTCCATTGGTTGACCTGGTATGTGAACCACAAACCCTTGACTCACAGGCACGACACTTTGACTACTCTACCAACAGCAATGCTTTGTAAACGAGGTGGAGACGCCATTAGAGTAAAAAGTGGAATATGGGAGTTAACCAGCTAATACATTGTATCCAGCCAAAATGCTAACAACTAGCGATACTAATTAAGCTAACATTGATGTTTTTCAGTACCAAACCGATATCTAAACATTTCCATCTGGCCTTAGTTGAATCTTAGATTAATTTTATCAAATCACTTGCAGACATAAGCAAGTTTTCTTCCAGGATTTCGCTGCAATTTGTTGAATCACATTTCCCCCCTTGCTTTCCTGTCCATGATGCTGCCACCACCATGCTTTATAGTGCTGGGCATTGAGGCTGAAAAACTCTATTTAAGGCATATCAAAATATATAGTGTTCCAGTCAACGTAGCCTACCACATACAGCGCATTATCACTGCGCTTCACTTTTTCCACATTTTGTCATATTACAGCCGTATTGCTAAATGGATTAAAAAAAAAATCTGTCAATTCTACACAGAATACCCCATAGTGCGAACGTGAAACATATTTGCAAATCTATCAAAAATAAAAAAACGCATGTACATAAGTATTCACAGCCTTTGCCATGATGCTCACAATTTAGCTCATGTGCATCGTGTTTCCACTGATAATCCTTGAGATGTTTCTACAACTTGATTGGAGTCTACCAGTGGTGAATTCAGTTGATTGGACATGATTTGGAAAGGCACATACTTGTCAATATATAAGGTCTTACAGTTGACAGAGCATGTCAGAGCACAAACCAAGCCATGAAGTCCAAGGAATTGTTTGTAGATTTCTAAGACAGGATTGGATCGAGGCACTGATCTGGGGAAGGATACTGAAACAAGAAGGTCCCAATGTGCACAATGGCCTTCATCATCTGTAAATACAAGAAGTTTAGAACCACCAGGACTCTTCCTAAAAATGGCCGCCTGGCCAAACTAAGCAATCAGGGGAGACGGGCATTAGTCAGGGAGGTGACCAAGAACCGGATGGTCCCTCTGACAGAGCTCCAGCATTGCTCTGTGAAGAGAGGAGAACCTTCCGGAAGGACAACCATCTCTGCAGCACTCCACCAATCAGGCCTATATGGTAGAGTGGCCAGAAGGATGCCACTTCTCAGTAAAAGGCACATGGCATCCCGCCTGAGGTTTTCAAAAAGGCACCTGAAGGACTCTCAATGTAACTTTCTATCTAGCACAGCACCATCTGGTGTTGGAGATTGTATGTGAACACTTTTTTGTAAGAACGCACCCTGGACTCACTTGACTGCTTACATGCACCTATTCCCACTTTGTGATTTGTGTGTGTATATATTGTCCATCGGTGTGATTGATTGTTGATGTTGTATGTGAGTATATGTTACGTCTGGTGTTTTCCGTTTATATGATTATTAGTATATCTGCTTTGTTTCTTTTATGTTTGTAAATATATTGTGTTATATGTTTAATTAAATTCACATCTCCGTATTCAATGCTTGCACTTGATTTCACCTCACCCCACCGCCGTACCACTCAGACAATGAGAAACAGAATTCTCTGATGAAACAAAGATTGAACTGGCCAATGAAGAGAAAGTTCTGAAGCCAATTGTCCCAATACATTTGCTTCCCTTGTTGGCCGGACAATATACAAAACCTACTATTATTCCTAAATGGTCAATATATTATGAATGATTCCCTCAAATGAAAGCTGACAATAAATCTTGAAATGTACTATAGCCCCATTGGCATTGCTTCATTTGAAATTCAAAGTGCTGAGATACAAAACTTGTGTCACTGTCCAAATCCACAAAAATAAAATGTATACAAAAATAAAAAATACAACTAATGATAATAATATTGCTAAATGTATGCAAAATGTCAAAGTATCGTGTCAACACTGATTTAATTGTTTCTCTTATTTGGTGTAGATATGGCCAAAACCATGAAATGGAGGGCTACACTGCTATGTCTAACAGGTAAGAAATTATAGTGGTAAAAAACATTGTTTCATAGTTAGTGTTATTAACTGTTGTACTAAAACCGTGCTTCAGCTTCATAATTCTGTGAAATATTTTTTTTCCTGATGTTTATATGACAATATTTATTGGTAGCATTAATTTTGTTTAACAATTCATTAGTTTACAATGCAAATACAATTACTGAGCATGAGGTCCTTTGAGCTAACTCATTGCCATTAGATGACATCTATGAAAACTAATAATAACAAAATTAAAACTGTGAAATTATTAATAACAATGACAAAGTTTAACAGTACCAAGCCCCCTGCAGAAGGAACAGTTGCAATTAAAATGGAGAACAAAGTTGCAGGTAGAACAGTTCTGACTAATATCAAAACAAATAATTAACACAAACAGAAGCTGCACACTAAAACAGAAACAATGCTACAATGGTCTGAATTCCAGATAATGAACATAAACAAACAGTAGAGAACAATTTTTTTTTAATATGGACAGTTATAGATAATACAGGTGGTGAAGGCAATAACAAAAAAACTGCATCAAATGTAAGAGAGAGGGATTTCACAGGCACGGCAGCCTTGACATGATACCATCTTAACTGATTCTTACAATAATTGTATAATTCTAAATTATTTCTGTTATTTTGAGTTAAGAATAAACATTTTTAGACCAACATACCTTTGATTTGTCAGAGGACATGCCATCTTTACATACAAACTGATATATTTCAGATAAATAACGTGTCTGCAGAGCCAAACACGGGTTTCCAATCTCTCCAAGTTAAGGTTGGAGCATTTCACAAATGTTATTTGTCTTCAGAAATGCATTGAGTTGTTGAGAAACTGATTTTTCTACGATTTGTGAGAGGACGGGAGGTTTGATATTCTTTTTTTTTTTTTTTGTAAAGGCTTTATTTTTGCTATTTTTAAAAAGTTTGGTATGCTTCTAGAGGACATGGAGTAATTAATTATGTTCAACATTGGCTGACCTAGCACTGGGAGTAGCTCCTTAAGTAGGTTTGTTGGAATCGGGTCTAATTGACAATTTGTGGGTTTAGAACTTGTTACTAATTTCAAGTGTCCCCATTGATATGAGGTCAGGGGAGTTCTGTGCATTCTTAGGCTTGGTAAATGTTTGAGGACTAGGCCTACAGGAAGAGTCAGTTATTTGTTTTGTAATGGTGACGATCTTTTCATCAAAAAAGTTAATGAATTCATAACTTCTGAAGTGAAGACCCACTTCATTTGTGGAATGTTGCTTATTTGTTAATTTAGAAACGGTATCATAGAGACATTTTGGATTGTTTTTATTCATCTCAATCAGGTTCGAAAAATAAGCTGATCATGCAGGTGTGATTGCTTTTCTGTATTGTACTGTGTATCCAAGCAAATCTAAATACTTCCAACTTGGTGGAGCACCACTTTCGCTCCAACTTTCTAGAGGATTGCTTGTGTGCTCTAGTATTCTTTGTGTACCAGGGAGCAAGTTTCGTGTTGTGTATTTCTTTTGTTTTTAGTAGTGCAACACGATCTAAAGTACTGCGCAGATTTATTTGCTCTGTCATCAATGAGTGAAACTGGAAGAACAATAAGAAATCTATTTGAGGTCTGAGAATTTACATTATGGCTTGTAAAAGTCATTGTCGGTGGGGCAAGTGGGTTTTTTAATTTACCGCAAATGTGATTGGACAGAGGTTCTATATTCCAGTTACATTGGGAAAAATTATTAGATCCACAACATCAATTTCTCTTGACAGGACTAAGTCAAAGGTGTGATTGTGGCAATGCGTTGGACCTAAGACGTGTTGATTCAAACCCATTGAATCAATTATGGCTTTAAAGGCTTTTTGAAGAGGGTCATTGGACTTTTCCATATGATTATTGAAATTATTTTTATATTTTCTTAGCTACAAAGTTAAACAAGAATTTGGGACACTCACTAAGGAATCCTGTGTAAGGCCCGGGGGGCCTGTAAATAGTAGATGTGAATAGCGATGTCTCAGCCTGGTTCAATTTCATAAGTAAAATCTCAAAAGAATGAAAATCAGCTATGTGTTTATGAGTACATTTATATTTAGTGATTAAACAATGTGCAGATTATTGTTTCAAAGTGACAATAGCATGTGAATAATAATGTCCAAAGCTTAGTTTGATCAGGTGCATATTCAAAGCATGTTGCAAAATTCTGGCTTCCAAAGTTCTCAGATAGTAAGGTGCTTTCAAACAATGACCTCTACTGGAGACTTTTAAAATCCTTTAGAAACAAAGGATTTCAACATTAAGTCAAAACACGAGTTGAGGACACATTATAGAAACATTTTAGAGATTAAATCCTGCAACAAATTATATATATTTTTTTGTTGATTTATTTATTCAAATAATCAGTTTTCATTGGTGTGTACCTAAACACCCTTCCTTTTATGAATCATAACATAAAGACAATTAGCTATAAATCTGGCCTAGAAAGAATTGGTATGCAAGCACATACCCCCTTCTGACAATGTGTAAACACCTACATAAGTAATATTAAAATGACAGAAAAGACATCTAAAAACATATGGCACTACTATATTCTGTGTGTAAAGCATCACACAATGCAAACACTTTTCCAGCATTACGCTCAAAGAATTCGTAAAGCTTTGGCCATCACAACATGTCCTTGATTGAGACAAAGATTACATTTTGCAGTAAGAAATCTGGTCATAATGAATACTAAGTTCAAAGTGTTTGTGATTCCCTCAACAGCACTGATAATAAAAACACATGGAGATATTGCTATGATCAACACAATAGATATTACAACATCTGACCCTGAAATAAAAACAAATGCAGAAGATTCAATAACAACCACAGTAGTTGACACAAAAACATCTGCCCCCACAATGACAACATATGGGGAAACAACAACCACAGGGGCTGAAACCACTGGATTAGCTGATTTAACAACTGCCAAAGCAGCAGATACAAAAACAACAACACCTGCCACAGAAACCACAACAAATGAGCAGACGAGAACCACAGAGGCTAACAAAACATCAACAACTGCTGCACATGCAACTGCAGAAGCTGATACTCTAGCAACAATCACAGTGAAACCAACAACCACAATGTCTGACACCACCACGACACATGCTCACACATCCACAACTAATGTGCAGAAAACCTCCACAGTGGTTGACACAACTACCACTACACCAACAACAACCTCAGTGGCAGACACAACAACAACAGCTGTACCAAGAACCAAAACAGCTGTGCCGAGAGCATCCACAAAAGACTCAACTACCACTACACCAACAATACCCACAGAGGCTGATACAACAACAACTCCAGCAACAACAACCACAGTGACTGACACAACAACCAATCCACCAACAACAACCACAGTTGCTGACACAACCATGACAGCTGCTCTCACAACTCCAAAAACATTGCAGACAGCATCCACAATGGCTGACACAACTACCACTACACCCACAACAACCCCAGTGGCTGACACAACCACAACAGCCACAAAAACAACAACAGTAGCTGACACAACCACAGCTGCTGCTGACACAAACTCGACAACTGTGCTGACAACATCCACAGTAACAGACACAACTACCACTACTCCAACAACCACCACAGTGGCTGACACAACAATGACTCTAGCAACAACAACCTCAGTGGTGGACACAACCAAAACAGCTGCTCCCACAACCTCAACAACAGTGCTGACAACATCCACAATGGCTGACACAACTTCCACTACTACAACAACAACCACATTGGCTGACACAACCTCGACAGCTACACCAACAACAACCACAGTGGCTGACACAACCATGACAGCTGCTCCCACAACTACAAAAACTGTGCAGACAGCAATCAAAATAGCTGACAACAGCCAAAACTTCAACAACAAATACAGTGGCTGACACAACAACGACTGCTGCTGACACACTCTCGACAACTGTGCTGACCACATCCACAATAACTGACACAACTACTCCAACAACAACCACATTGGCTGACACAACCATGACAGCTAGACCAACAACATCCACAGTGGCTGACACAACATTGACTACAGTGGCAGGCACTAACACAATAGATGCTCCCGGACATTTAACAACCGTGCCATCTGCAATGGCAGAGGCAACTACCACTACACCAACAACAACCACTGTGGCTGACACAACAATCAATCCACCAACAACAACCACAATGGCAGACACAACCACAACTCCAGTGACAACAACCACAGTGACGGACAGTACCACGACAGATGATCCCACAACTACAAAAACAGTGCAGACAGCATCCACAATGGCTGACACAACAACGGTTACTCCAACAACAACCACAGTGGCTCACACAACAACGATTCCAGCAACAACAACCACAATGGCTGACAAAACCACGACTCCAGCGACAACAACCACCGGTGCAGACAATATCACGACAGATGCTTCCACACCCTTAACAACCGTGCTGACAATATCTGCAATGGCTGACACAACTACCACAATTCCAACAACAACCACAGTGGCTGACACAACAATGATTCCAGCAACAGCAACCACAGTGACTGACACAAAAACCAATCCACCAACAACAACCACATTAGCTGACACAACCTTGAGAGCTGCTCCCACAACTACAAAAACTGTGCAGACAGCATCCACAATGGCTGACACAACAACCACTACTCCAACAACAACCACAGTGACTGACACAACAACAACTTTGGCAACAACAACCACAGTGACTGACACAACAACCAATCCACCAACAACAACCACATTGGATGAAACAACCAAGACAGCTACACCAACAACAACCACAGTGGCTGACACAACAACGACTCCAGCAACAACAACCACAGTGGCTGACACAACCAGGACAGCTACACCAACAACATCCACAGTGGCTGACAAAACAATGACTCTAGCAACAACAAACACAGTGGTGGACACAACCACTACAGATGCTCCCACAACCTTAACAACCGTGCTGACAACATCCGCAATGGCTGACACAACTTTCACATCAACCACAGGGGCTGACACAACAACCACTCCACCATCAACAATCACAGTTACAGACACAACCTCCACTACTCCAACAACAACCACATTGGCTGACACAACTACGACAGCTGCTACCACAACTACAAAAACTGAGCAGACGGCATCCACAATGGCTTACACAACTTCCACATCAACCACAGGGGCTGACTCAACAACCACTCCACCAAAAACAACCACAATTTCCACTCCATCAACAACAACCACTGTGGCTTACACAACTATGACAGCTGCTCATACAACTACTAAAACTGTGCAGACAGCATCCTCAATGGCTGACACAACAATCTCTACTCCAACAACAACCACAGTGGCTGACACAACAACAACTCTAGCAACAACAACCACAGCGGTGGACACAACCACAACAACTGCTCCCACAACCTCAACAACTGTGCTGAAAACGTCCACAATAGCTGACACAACTTTCACATCAACTACAGGGGCTGACACAACCTCCACTATTCCAACAACAACCACATTGGCTGACACAACTACGGCAGCTACTCCCACAACTACAAAAACTGAGCAGACAGCATCCACAATGGCTTACACAACTTTCACATCAAGCACAGCGGATGTCACAACAACCACTCCACCAACAACAAACACAGTAACAACATCCACTCCACCAACAACAACCACTGTGGCTGACACAACCATGACAGCTGCTCCCACAACTACAGAAACTGTGCAGACAGCGTCCTCAGTGGCTGACACAACAATCTCTACACCAACAACAACCAAAGTGGCTGACACAACAACGACTCCAGCAACAACAACCACCGTTGCTTACACAACAACGACAGCTACACCAGCAACAACATCAATAGCCGATGCAACCATGACTGCTGCTGACACACCCTCGACCCCTGTAGCTGACACTACCACAACTGCTGCTGAAACACTCTCGACAACATCCACAAAATCTGACACAACTACCACTACTCCAACAACAACCACACTGGCTAACACAACAACGATTCCAGGGACAACAACCACAGTGGCGGACAAAGCCATGACAGCTACAACAACAACAACATCAATAGCTGTCACAACCACGACTGCTGCTGACACACCATTGACCCCTGCAGCTGACTCCACCAGGACTGCTGCTGACACACCCTCGACAACTGTGCTGACAACATCCACAATTACTGACACAACAGCCACTAATCAAACAACAACCACAGCGGCAGACACAACAACGACTCCAGCAACAACAACCGCAGTGGCTGACACAACCACGACAGCTACACCAACAACAACCACAGTGGCTGACACAACCACGACAGCTACACCAAGAACAACATCAAAAGCTGACACAACCACGACTGCTGCTGACACACCCTTGACAACTGTGTTGACAACATCCACAATGGCTGACTCAATTTCTTCTACTACAACAACATTGGCTAATACAAGAACGACGACAGCAACAACAACCACAGTGGCTGCCACAACAACGACTCCAGCCACAACAACCACAGTGGCTGACACAACCACGACTGATAAACCAAGAACATCATCAATTGCTGAACCAACCACGACTGTTGCTGACACACCTTCAACCCCTGTAGCTGACACAACCTCGACAACTGTGCTGACAACATCCACAATAACTGACACAAATACCACTACTCCAACAACAACCACAGTGGCTGCCACAACAATGACTCCAGCAACAACAAGCACAGTGTCTGACACAACCAGGACAGCTTCACCAACAAAAACATCAATAGCTGACACAACCACGACTGCTGCTGACACACCCCCTTAACAACTGTGCTGAAAACATCCACAAAAACTGACACAACCACCACAGCTACACCAACAACAACCTCATTTGTGGACACAGCCACAACTGCTACACCAACAACAACCACAATGCCTGACATAACCACGACTGCTACACCAAGAACAACATCAATAGCTGACACATCCACAACCACTGTAGCTGACACAACCATGACTGATGCTGACACACCCTCGACAGCTGTGCTGACAACATCCCCAATTACTAACACAAAAAACAATCAAACAACAACCACAGCGGCAGACACAACAACGACTCCAGCAACAACAACCGCAGTTGCTGACATGACCACGACAGCTTCACCAACAACAACATCAATAGCTGACACAACCACGACTGCTGCTGAAACCCCCTCAACAACTGTGCTTAAAACATCCCCATTAACTGACACAACCACCACACCTACACCATCAACAACCACATTTGTGGACACAACCACGACTGCGACACCAAGAACAACCACAATGCCTGACATAACCACAACAGCTACACCAAGAACAACATCAATAGCTGACACATCCACCACCACTGTAGCTGACACAACCATGACTGCTGCTGACACACCCTCGACAACTGTGCTGACAACATCCACAAATACTGACACAACATCCACTAATCAAACGACAACCACAGCGGCAGACACAACAACGACTCCAGCAACAACAACCGCAGTGGCTGACACAACCACGACAGCTACACCAACAACAACCACAGTGGCTGACACAACCACGACAGCTACACCAAGAACAACATCAAAAGCTGACACAACCACGACTGCTGCTGACACAACCTCGACAACTGCGTTGACAACATTCACAGTGCCTGACTCAACTTCAACTTTCACAACCACGACAGCTACACCAACAACAACCAGGGTGGCAGACACTACCACTACAGATGCTCCCACAACCTTAACAACCGTGCAGACAACATCCACAATGGCTGAAACAACTTTCACATCAACCACAGGGGCTGACACTACCTCCACTCCACCAACAACAACCACTGTGGCTGACACAACCATGACAGCTGCTCCCACAACTACAAAAACTGTGGAGACAGCGTCCTCAATGGCTGAAACAACAATCTCTACTCCAACAACAACCGCAGTGGTGGACACAACCACTACAACTGCTCCCACAACCTCAACAACTGTGCTGACAACATCCACAATGGATGACTCAACTTCTTCTACTACAACAACATTGGCTGATACAACAACGACGACAGCAACAACAATCACAGTGGCTGCCACAACAACGACTCCAGCAACAACAACCACAGTGGCTGACACAACCACGACTGATAAACCAAGAACATCATCAATTGCTGAACCAACCACGACTGCTGATGACACACCTTCAACCCCTGTAGCTGACACAACCTCGACAACTGTGCTGACAACATCCACAATAACTGACACAAATACCACTACTCCAACAACAACCACAGTGTCTGCCACAACAATGACTCCCGCAACAACAAGCACAGTGTCTGACACAACCAGGACAGCTTCAACAACAAAAACATCAATAGCTGACACAACCACGACTGCTGCTGACACACCCTCAACAACTGTGCTGAAAACATCCACAAAAACTGACACAACCACCACAGCTACACCAACAACAACCACATTTGTGGACACAACCACGAGTGCTACACCAACAACAACCACAATGCCTGACATAACCACGACTGCTACACCAAGAACAATCTCAATAGCTGACACATCCACAACCACTGTAGCCTGCACAACCATGACTGATGCTGACACACCCTCGACAGCTGTGCTGACAACATCCCCAATTACTGACACAACAAACAATCAAACAACAACCACAGCGGCAGACACAACAACAACTCCAGAAACAACAACCGCAGTGGCTGACACGACCATGACAGCTACACCAACAACAACCACAGTGGCTGACACAACCACGACAGCTACGCGAAGAACAACAACAATAGCTGACACAACCACTACTGCTGCTGACACACCCTCAACAACTGTGTCGACAACATCCACAATAACTGACACAACTAAAACTACTCCAACAACAACCACAGTGGCGGACACAACCATGACAGCTAAACCAACTACAACCACAGTGGAGGACAACACCACGACAGCAACACGAACAACAACCATAGTGGCTGACACAACCGCTACAGCTACACCACCAACAACATCAATAGCTGACACAACCACCATTGCTGCTGACACACCCTCGACAACTGTGTTCATAACATCCACAATAACTGACACAACTAAAACTACTCCAATAACAACCACAGTGGTGGACACAACCCCAACGGCTACACCAACAACAACCACAGCGGCTGATACAACAACGACTCCAGCGACAATAACCTCAGTGGCAGACACAACCACGACAGCTACACCAACAACAACCACAGCGGCTGACACAACAACGACTCCAGCAACAACAACATCAATAGCTGACACAACCACCACTGCTGCTGACACACGCTCGACAACTGTGCTGACAACATCCACAATATCTGACACAACAACCACTACTCCAGCAACAACCACTATTGCTGACACAACAACGACATCTACACACACAACAACATCAATAGCTAACACAACCACCAATGCTGCTGACACACACTTGACAACTGTGCTTACAATATCCACATTATCTGACACAACAACTACTACTCCAACAACAACCACATTGACTGACAAAAATACGACTCCAGCGACAACAACCATAGTGGCTGACACAACAACGATTCCAGCGACAACAACCTCAGGGGCAGACACAACCACGACAGCTACACCAACAACAACCATAGTGGCTGATGCAACCACGACAGCTACACCAACAACAACATCAATAGCTGACGCAACCACTACCGCTGGTGACACACTCTCGACAACATCCACAAAATCTGACACAACTACCACTACTCCAACATCAACCACAGTAGCTGAAACAACAACGACTCCATCGACAACAACCACAGTGGCGGACACAAACCCAACGGCTACACCAACAACAACCACAGCGGCTGACACAACAGCAACTCCAGCAACAACAACCATAGTGGCTGATGCAACCACGACAGCTACACCAACAACAACATCAATAGCTGACGCAACCACTACTGCTGGTGACACACTCTCGACAACATCCACAAAATCTGACACAACTACCACTACTTCAACAACAACCACATTGGCTGACACAAAAACGACTCCAGCGACAACAACCACAGTGGCGGACACAACCACGACAACCATAGTGGCTGACACAACCAGGACAGCTACACCAACAACTTCCACAACGGCTGACACAACAGCAACTCCAACAACAACAACCACAGTGGATGACACAACCACGACAGCTACACCAACAACAACATCAATAAATGACAAAACCACCACTGCTGCTGACACACGCTCGACAACTGTGCTGACAACATCCACAATATCTGACACAACAACCACTACTCCAACAACAACCACATTGGCTGACACAACGACTCCAGCGACAACAACCACAGTGGAGGACCGAACCACGACAGCTACACAAACAACAACAACAGTAGCTGACGCAAACACGACTTCTGCCGACACACCCTCGTCTCCATTAGCTGACACAACCACGACTGCTGCTGTCACACTCTCGACAACATCCACAAAATCTGACACAACTACCACTACTCCAACAAGCACCACCTTGGCTGACACAAAAACTACACCAGCGACAACAACCATAGTGGCGGACACAACCACGACAGCTACACAAACAACAACATCAATAGCTGACACAACCACCACTGCTGCTGACACACCCTCAACAACTGTGCTCACAACATCCACAATAACTGACACAACAACCACTGCTCCAACAACAACCACAGTGGAGGAAAGAACCACGACAACTACACCAACAACAACCATAGGGGCTGACACAACCACGACAGCTAAACCAACATCAACATCAATAGCTGACACAACCACCACTGCTGCTGACACACGCTCGACAACTGTGCTGACAACATCCACAATATCTGACACAACAACCACTACTCCAACAACAACCACATTGGCTGACACAAAAACGACTCCAGCGACAACAACCATAGCGGCTGACACAACAACGACTCCAGCGACAACAACCTTAGTGGCAGACACAACCACGACAGCTACACCAACAACAACCATAGTGGCTGATGCAACCACGACAGCTACACCAACAATAGCTGACGCAACCACGACTACTGCTGACACACCCTCATCTCCTGTAGCTGACACAACCACGACTACTGCTGACACACTCTCGACAACATCCACAAAATCTACTACAAGTAACACTACTCTAACAACAACGACAGTGGCTGACACATCAGCAACTCCAGCAATAACAACCACAGCGGCTGACACAACCACGACAGCTACACCAACAACAACATCAATAGCTGACACAGCCACGACAGCTACACCAACCACAACCATAGTGGCTGACACAACCACAACAGTTACACCAACAACAACATTAATAGCTGACACAACCACCACTGCTGCTGAAACACCCATGACAACTGTGCTGACACCATCCACAATATCTGACACAACAACCACTACTCCAGCACCAACCACCGTTGCTGACACAACAACAACAGCTACACCAACAACATCATCAATAGCTAACACAACCACAAATGCTGCTGACACACCCTTGACAACTGTGCTCACAACATCCACAATAACTGACACAACTACCACTACTCCAACAACATCGACATTGGCTGACACAACAACGAATCCAGCGACAACAACCCCAGTGGCTGACACAACCATGACAACTACACCAAAAACAACATCAATAGTTGACACAACCACCACTTCTGCTGACACACCCTTGACAACTGTGCTGACAACATCCTCAATAACTGACACAACAACCACTGCTCCAACAACAACCACATTGGCTGACACAACAACTACTCCAGTGACAACAACCTCAGTGGCAGACAGAACCGCGACAGCTACACCAACAACAACCATAGTGGCTGACACAACCACGACAGCTACACCAAAAACAACATCAATAGCTGACGCCACCACGACTGCTGCTGCCACACCCTCGTCTCCTGTAGCTGACACAACCACGACTGCTGGTGACGCACTTTCGACAACATCCACAAAATCTGACACAACTTCCACTACTCCAACAACAACCACATTGGCTGACACAACAACGACCCCAGCGACAACAACCACAGTGGCGGACACAACCTCACAGCTACACCAACAACAACATCAATAGCTGACACAACGACCACTGCTGCTGACACACCCTTGACAACTGTGCTGACAACATCCACAATAACTGACACAACTACATCGACTCCAACAACAACCACAGTGGCTGACTCAACCACAACAGCTACACCAACAACAACATCAAAAACTAACACAACCATGACTGCTGCTGACACAACAACCACTACTCCAACAACAACCACATTGGCTGACACAAGACAAACTCCATCGACAACAACCACAGTGGCGGACACAACCATGACAGCTACACCAAAAACAACCATAGTGGCTGACACAACCACGACAGCTACACCAGCAACAACATCAATAGCTGACGTAACCACGACTGCTGCTGATACACTCTCGACAACATCCACAATATCTGACACAACAACCACTACTCCAACAACAACCACATTGGCTGACACAACAACGACTCCAGCGACAACAACCACACCGGCCGACACAAACCCAACGGCTACACCAACAACAACCACAGCGGGTGACACAACAGCAACTCCAGCAACAAAAACCACTGTGGCTGAAACAACAACGACTCCATCGACAACAAGCACCGTGGCGGACACAAACCCAATGGCTACACCAACAACAACCACAGTGGAGGACACAACCACAACAGCTACACCAACAACAACCATAGTGGCTGACACAACCACGACAGCTACGCCAACAACAACATAAATTGCTGACACAACCACCACTGCTGCTTACACACCCTCGACAACTGTGCTCACAACATCCACAATAACTGACACAACTCTCACTACTCCAACAACAACCACAGTGGTGGACACCACAACTACAACAACCACAGTGGCTGACACAACCATGACAGCTACACCAAAAACAACACCAATAGCTGACACAACCACCACTGCTGCTGACACACCCTTGACAACTGTGCTGACAACATCCACAATATCTGACACAACAACCACTACTCCAGCAACAACCTTCGTTGCTGACACAACAACGACATTTACACCAACAACAACATCAGTAGCTGACACAAACACCAATGCTGCTGAAACACCCTCGACAACTGTGCTCACAACCTCCGCAATAACTGCCACAACTACCACTACTCCAACAACATCCACAGTGGCTGAAACAGCAACGACTCCATCGACAACAGCCACAGTGTCGGACACAACCCCAACGGCTACAAAAACAACAACCACAGCGGCTGACACAACAACGACATTTACACCAACAGCAACATCAATAGCTGACACAACCACCAATGCTGCTGAAACACCCTCAACATCTGTGCTCACAACTTCCACAATAACTGACACAACTACCACTACTCCAACAACAACCACATTGGCTGACACAACAACGACTCCAGCGACAACAACCACAGCGGCCGACACAACCACGACAACTACACCAACAACAACCACAGTGGAGGACACAACCACGACAGCTACACCAACAACAACCATAGAGGCTGACACAACCACGACAGCTACACAAGCAACAACATCAATAGCCGACGCTACCGCGACTGCTGCTGACACACTCTCAACAACATCCACCAAATCTGACAAAACTACCACTACTCCAACAACAACCACAGTGGGTGAAACAACAACGACTCCATCGACAACAACCACAGTGGAGAGCACATACACGACAGCTACACCAACAACAACCATAGTGGCTGACACAACCAAGACAGCAACACCAACAAAAACATCAATAGCTGACACAACCACCACTGCTGCTGACACACCATCGTCTCCTGTAGCTGACACAACCACGACTGCTGCTGACACACTCTCGACAACATCCACAAAATCTGACACAACTACCACTACTCCAACAACCACCACCTTGGCTGACACAACATTGACTCCAGCGACAACAACCACAGTGGCGGACACAAACCCAACCGCTACACCAACAACAACCACAACAGCGGCTGACACAACAGCAACTCCAGCAACAACAACCACAGTGGCGGACACAACCACGACAGCTACACCAAAAACAACATCAATAGCTGACAAAACCACCACTGCTGCTGACACACGCTCGACAACTGTGCTTACAATATCCACAATATCTGACACAACAACCACTACTCCAACAACAACCACATTGGCTGACACAACGACTCCAGCAACAACAACCACAGTGGAGGACCGAACCACGACAGCTACACCAACAACAACAACAGTGGAGGACACAACCACAACAGCTACACCAACAACAACCATAGTGGCTGACACAACCACGACAGCTACACCAACAACAACATCAATAGCTGACACAACCACCACTGCTGCTGACACACGCTCGACAACTGTGCTTACAACATCCACAATATCTGACACAACTACCACTACTCCAACAACAACCACATTGGCTGACACAACAACGACTCCAGCAACAACAACCATAGTGGCGGACACAACCACGACAGCTACACCAAAAACAACTACAGTGGAGGACACAACCACGACAGCTACACCAACAACAACCATATTGGCTGACACAACCACGACAGCAACACCAGCAACAACAACAATAGCCGACGCTACCACGACTGCTGATGACACACTCTCGACAACATCCCCAAAATCTGACACAACTACCACTACTTCAACAACAACCACATTGGCTGACACAAAAACGACTCCAGCGACAACAACCACAGTGGCGGACACAACCACAAAAACCATAGTGGCTGACACAACCATGACAGCTACACCAACAACTTCCACAATGGCTGACACAACAGCAACTCCAGCAACAACAACCACAGTGGATGACACAACCACGACAGCTACACCAACAACAACATCAATAGCTGACTCAACCACGACTGCTGCTGACACACTCTCGTCTCCTGTATCTGACACAACCACGACTGCTGCAGACAAACTCTTGACAACATCCGCAAAATCTGACACAACTACCACTACTCCAACAACAACCACAGTGGCTCAAACAACAACGACTCCATCGACAACAACCACAGTGGCGGACACAAACCCAACGGCTACACCAACAACAACCACAGCGGCTAACACAACAGCAACTCCATCGACAACAACCATAGTGGCGGACACAACCACGACAGCTACACCAACAACAACATCAATAGCTGACACAGCCACGACAGCTACACCAACCACAACCATAGTGGCTGACACAACCACGACAGCTACACCAACAACAACATCAATAGCTGACACAACCACCACTGCTGCTGAAAGACCCTCAACAACTGTGCTGACAACATCCACAATATCTGACACAACAACCACTACTCCAGCAACAACCACCGTTGTTGACACAACAACGACAGCTACACCAACAACAACAACATCAATAGCTAACACATGCACGAAAGCTGCTGACACACCATTGACAACTCTGCTCACAACATCCACAATAACTGACACAACAACCACTACTCCAAAAACAACGACTTTGGCTGACACAACAACGACTCCAGCGACAACAACCACATTGGCTGACACAACCATGACAGCTACACCAAAAACAACATCAATAGCTGACACAACCACCACTGCTGCTGACACACCCTCGACAACTGTGCTGACAACATCCTCAGTAACTGACACAACAACCACTGCTCCAACAACAACAATATTGGCTGACACAACAACGACTCCAGCGACAACAACCTCAGTGGCAGACAGAACCACGACAGCGTCACCAACAACAACCATAGTGGCTGACAGAACCACGACAACTACACCAACAACAACCACAGTGGAGGACACAACAGCAACTCCAGCAACAAAAACCACAGTGGCTGAAACAACAACGACTCCATCGACAACAAGCACCGTGGCGGACACAAACCCAACGGCTACACCAACAACAACCACAGTGGAGGACACAACCACGAAAGCTACACCAACAACAACCATAGTGGCTGACACAACCACGACAGCTACGCCAACAACAACATCAATAGCTGACACAACCACAAATGCTGCTGTCACACCCTTGACAACTGTGCTCACAACATCCACAATAACTGACACAACAACCACTACTCCAACAACAGCGACTTTGGCTGAAGTAGTGGTTGTTGTGTCAGATACTGTGGATGTAGTCCGCACAGTTGTCGAGGGTGTGTCAGCAGCAGTGGTGGTTGTGTCAGCTATTGATGTTGTTGTTGGTGTAGCTGTCGTGGTTGTGTCAGCCGCTGTGGTTGTTGTTTTTGTAGCCGTTGGGGTTGTGTCCGACACTGTGGCTGTTGTCGATGTAGTCGTTGTTGTTTCAGCCACTGTGGATGTTGTTGGAGTAGTGGTAGTTGTGTCAGTTATTGCGGAGGTTGTGAGCACAGTTGTCGAGGGTGTGTCAGCAGCATTGGTGGTTGAGTCAGCTATTGATGTTGTTGTTGGTGTAATTGTCGTTGTTGTGTCAGCAACGGTGGTTGTTGCTGGAGTAGTGGTTGTTGTGTCAGATATTGTGGATTTTGTCAGCACAGTTGTCAAGGGTGTGTCAGCAGCAGTGGTGGTTGTGTCAGCTAATGATGTTGTTTTTGGTGTAGCTGTCATGGTTGTGTCAGCCACTGTGGTTGTTGTAGCTGAAGTAGTTGTTGTGTCAGCCAAAGTCGTTGTTGTTGGAGTAGTGGTTGTTGTGTCAGTTATTGAGGATGTTGTGAGCACAGTTGTCAAGGGTGTGACAGCAGCATTTGTGCTTGTGTTAGCTGTTGATATTGTTGTTGGTGTAGCTGTCGTTGTTGTGTCAACAACGGTGGTTGTTGCTGGAGTAGTGGTTGTTGTGTCAGATATTGTACATGTTGTCAGCACGGTTGTTGTTTAGCTGTTGTGGTTGTGTCTGCCACTGAGGTTGTTGTTGCTAGAGTCGTTGTTGTGTCAGCCAATGTGGTTGTTGTTGGAGTAGTGGTTGTTGTGTCAGCAGCAGTCATGGTTGTGTTAGTTTTTGATGTTGTTGTTGGTGTAGTTGTTGTGGTTGAATCAGCCACTGTGGTTGTTGTTGGAGTCGATGTAGTTGTGTCAGTTATAGTGGATGTTCTGGCTGGTGCAGCTGTCGTGGCTGTGTCAGCTATTGATGTTATTTTATGTTGTTGTTGGTGTAGCTGTCGTGGTTGTGTCAGCCGCTGTGGTTGTTATTGCTGGAGTTGCTGATGTGTCAGCCACTGTGGTTGTTGTTGGTGTAGCTGTTGGGTTTGTGTCCGCCACTGTGGTTGTTGTCGATGGAGTTGTTGTTGTTTCAGCCACTGTGGTTGTTGTTAGAGTAGTGGTACTTGTAGCAGATTTTATGGATGTTGTCGAGAGGGTGTCAGCAGCAGTCGTGGTTCTGTCAGCTAAAGGAGACGAGGGTGTGTCAGCAGCAGTCGTGGTTGCGTCAACCACTATGGTTGTTGTTGGTGTAGCTGTCGTGGTTGTGTCTTCCACTGAGGTTTTTGTCGCTGCAGTAGTTGTTGTGTCAACCGCTGTGGTTGTTGTTGGTTTAGCCGTTGGGGTTGTGTCAGCCACTTTGGTTGTTGTTGGAGTAGTGGTAGTTGTGTCAGTTATTGTGGATGTTGGCAGCACAGTTGTCGAGGGTGTGTCAACAGCAGCAACAACAACTGAGCTGACTACATCCACAGTGGCAGATAACAGCAGGTTTAAATACCACAGCTACTGTTTTAATCAAAACATCTGTTCCTATGATGACCTCCAGAACAGCTACCACACATTCTCCCCACACCACCAGATTCCCTACAACTACAGCTACAGCTTCAGACTCAACAGCAAAACCTACTGAGAAAGAAGGAACACTGGATTTAGGATTCAGAATGATGCGTACATTTTACAGTGAATACTCAGACTCTTCCACAACACAGTATCAGGAATTGGCAGCAAATGTTACTACAGAGGTGAACAGAGTTTCTTTACAATGTCTTGTCAATGTCAATGCTGAAATTATTTATTTAGAACATGGACACTAATAGATTTTACTCTTTTAAAGGTCAATCATGGTTTCAGATTTCTTTACCCATTAACGTATCTAAGGAGTAGGATCATTAAATTTACGTAAGTAAAAATGTATTTCATTCAATCTGTGTATTAATGTATATATTTAGTCAAACGTTTCAGACATCTATCAAACACATATGAATGCACAGAAAGATGTAATCTCTGATATATTTCTTTGTTTACAGGGAGGGCTCTGTTATTGTCAACATGACCCTTATTTTTGTTAACCAGAGCGTGGTTCCCAATGTAACAAGTGCAGAGCAAGGACTGGCCCAGGCTCAGTCTCAGGGACATACCTTCTTAAACATTGATACTAACTCTATTAGTGCCAGTAAGGAATTCCATATCTTAATTCTAAATCATTATTCTGTTTTTGGTTTGGTTTTGTCATTATCACTAATTTTGTCAAAACAAAAGTATTGCATCCTAATGATATCCCACCTTTTTCTCCTATTAAGCGCTGCCAACCACCGCAGTCCTAAATACAGCAGCCACTACTAGCTCAAAAGCCAACTTCTTGACAATCACAGTGGGGATACTCTTCACCATGCTAACAAGACTCTCTTGTCAACTAAGGGCATTACTCAAGAAACAATCACCATGATAGTTAGGACTGGAGGGAATGTAAAGAAAAGTAAATTACAAGTAAAACATTTTAATAGGGTAGTGATTTTCACATATTTGATGTATAATTTGCTTAATTTGTTGTAACTGTAATAATAATGAATCAGCAGTAGTGTATGCTGTATTGTAACATTAACATGCATAACAGGCATCATTACAGACAACTCCAGCTGCACACTACTATTCTATTGTAGGGAGAATATTTAAGTTCCTATCATGTATCATTTGAAAAGATTTGTTAACAAACTATGCTACTTGCATATGCTACTGCATATAATAATATGCTGGGCATGTTGCAGGACATTCTTAAATATTTATATAGGAATAAATTGTTGTACATGTTATTGTTATTACACATCTTTTATTAATTATTTATAATGCAGAATTTTTAAATGCATATTTTACATAGGTCACATCTGCATTATCTGAAACTATGTATTTTTAACACATTATTGCTAAATGCAGTATGTTATATAGAAACACTTTTTTCAGGCTTGGGTATGAAAAAACATTTAAGTAAACACTTAATGAATTGCTTCAGAATGATGTAATTGGCATTACTTTATGAAAAGAAAAACGTACAGTTCCTCTCCCATGGAATATATTTTATAATAACTTTGCCATTCTCACCTCCTGCCTTTATCAGTAGCATCCCAAATGTCTCTTGAATCAGTTTAGAGAAAGAACCTAAGAATGTATTGTAAACTCAAAGTAGATGTATCCAAACAATCTTCCAACTAAAAATTATTCTTTACACCTGAGCAGTTAAGCAGACTACTATTCAGGAGAATAAAGATGTTCAAGTCCAGTTTTAAAACACTCCTGTTTTCACATGCCTATGACTGAGGGGCCTGACCTCACAATGTGCCCTATAGCTTTAATAGATACTTTAAAAGCAACATGGAATCCCTATACCCGACTTTTGAATTTTCATTACTTTTTTAAAATCTTTCTTAATTTTCGTTTAAACTTTTATCTCTATTTCATTTGTATTTTAATCTGTACATGTTAAATTGATCCATGTCGGTTTTAATCAAACTGTTAAAATTGTATTTCCATTTTAATGTCCTGTAAAGCGCATTGCATTGCTTTTATGTATGAATTTTGGTATATAAATAAACTTGATTGATTGATTCATATGGTACTCAATTGAAAATTAATGTAGTCTCCAATTATTTGAACTCATTAGGATGACAAGTTATGGGTCACTGGGATGCAATTTTATTTAAAAGATGCAGTAGAGAGTGGTTAGTGTGCCATAGACATGCATTTGCAATTAATTATTAAATTAATTGATTGGGATTAATCAATTGATCTGTTATTAATGGAAACCAATTGCTATTTTTCCCAAAAATAAGAACTTTCGGTTTAAAGCAGTGCTTTGTGTTTGAACCGAAATGTGCACAATTATTATCTGTGTCCAATTGAAGCCCATGAATAAAAGGTTGCTAGTCTCCACTCACAAAGCTCTACCATCTCCAACAACCATTGTAGTTTGGATTAATGCACAAAGGAGAATAACTGCTATGTCAGACTACTGTATAAAACACAGCCACTCTTTCTGGATTACAGGCTATGCAGGCACTTGGCACCCTTTTGCCACAAAAAACCCATGACCAGTTGAGGCATGGACTCCACTAGACCTCTGAAGGTGTACTGTGGTTTCTGACACCAAGACGTTATCAGAAGATCCTTCAAGTCCTGTAATTTGCAAGGACGGGGCCTCCATGGATCGGACTTGTTTGTCCAGCACATCCCACAGATTGACTGGATTGACATCTGGGGAATTTGGAGTCCAACATCTTGAACTCATTGTTGTGTCCTTCAAGCCATTCCTGAACCGTTTTTGCTTTGTGGCAGGACATACTATCCTGTTGAAAAAGGCTTATGCCATCAGGGAATATAGTTTCCATTAAAAAAGGTGTACATGATCTGCAACAATGCTTAGGTAGGTGGTACATCTCAAAGCAACATCATATGAATGGAAGAAAATTGCCTAAATACTGCCTCTGCCAGCTTGCCTTCTTTCTATAGTGAATTATGACGTCATGTGTTCCCCAGGTTAGCAGTGCACACACACCCAACAACCCACATGTTGTAAAAGAAAATGTGATTCATCAGACCAGGCCACCTTCTTCCATTGTTCCGTGGTCCAGTTCTAATGCTCACATACACATTTGTAGGTGCTTTCGGCAGCGAACAGGTGTCAGCATGGGCACCCTGATTAGTCTGTGGCTACACAGCCCCATGCGCAACAAAATGTGATGTACTGTGTGTTCTGACACCTTTCTATCAGAACCAGCATTAACTTTTTCAGCAATTTGAGCTACAGTAGCTTGTCTGTTGGATCGGACTAAACTGGCCCGCATTTGCTTCGCATCAATGAGCCTTGACCCTTTTCCTTCCTTGGACCACTTTTGATGGGTATTGACCACTGTCCCCTCACAAGAGCTGCAGTTTTAGAGATGCTCTGACCTAGTTGTTGAAGCATCACAATTTGGACCTTGTCAACGTTTTTCAGATCCTTAGGCTTATCCTGATTCCAACAAAAGGGTGGCAAAAAATACAACATTTGTATCATGTAGTATATTTACATTCATATTTTGCACTTGATTTGTTCAACAGTAACTGTGATGAAGACAGAACGATTAAGCCTTTCAGTAAAGTGACCAGCCATGGTCCTATCAACGGTTAACCACGTTTCCTTCCTTGGACCACCTTTGATAGGTAATGACCACTGACCACCACTGCCCCCCCAGAAGAGCTGGAGTTTTAGATATGCTCTGACCTAGTCGTCTAACCATCATAATTTGGTCCTTGTCAAAGTTGTTCAGATCCTTACACTTGACCTGCTTCAAGCACATCAAATTTGAGGACAAAATGTTGCTGCCTGATATATCCCACCCACTGACAGGTGGTTGATGATTATCAGCTTTATTCACTCAACCAGTCAGTCGTCATAATTTTATGACTAAACGGTGTATATGTGCAATTATTTATTCATGATATAAACATGCAACAGGATGCAATCTCATTGTCACTGACAATGATATCGCCTGAACCCATGAGGTGCCTAAATACTTTATTGATTTACATCTGAGAAACTGTTAAGAACTGATTTTACTGTTGGATTAGAGATGATAAGTATC
Source organism: Novumbra hubbsi (assembly GCA_016801125.1). NCBI lineage: Eukaryota > Metazoa > Chordata > Actinopteri > Esociformes > Umbridae > Novumbra > Novumbra hubbsi. Next base: position 50,449 of record JACXGK010001127.1, on the reverse strand, counting down.
TAAACACCACCCTAAAACTTACTAACCTAACAATTTATTTTACAAGTATAAAATGCATGCACACTGGTGAAATAATGTTCAAACCTTTTTAAATATCAAACATAAATATTATACATTTTAACTGCCACTGTATATTAAATACAATGTCACAATTATCAGAAAATAACCAGTAATTGAGGAAGATGGATCCTCGCTAGTAGAGCCAGTAATTATTGCGACAGGAGCTCAGAATAGCAGCTTGAAGTGAACTTTGCCCAACAAAGATGATGACTGACACTTCTTAAATGAGAAACCGAAATAGACAGAGCATACAAGTCTAGCAAAAGAACAACAAACCAAGCCGGATTGGATATCCACCCCCTAAAAGCAGGGCTATATGTTCAACATATACATGATGTACTTATGTATAATGTATATTTGTTAAAAAAGTTTAACATGGATGAGGATGAAGATGATGCTTGATTTTTATATTTTGCGGTTTTCTGTCTTTTTAAAATAAAACAACCCTGAACTGGCTATTCTACTTGTTGTTCTTTACATAGCTGAAACCTTTTTATGATAGTAAAATTTTTTAGAGCCCCTGTGTCCCCTACTTTGGCCACAAGAGTAATGGAGCCACAAGCATGGGGATGAGCATATAGATGAAGAAACCTTGGCTGTGACTACATAACACTACAGCATCTGTTCCAGCATGGGCAGACATTGAGGCCAGCCTCATGCTGAAATATTAAATTTTGCCTTCTGTAATCATGGGGAATCAACAAACTCATCTGGATGATCCAGTCAATAGAGATGGACCTACCCTTACATTACGCAAACATTAAAGACTCCTCAATGGGAACAAGTCATCTCACCAAGTTATTTGATATGCAACAAGTACGTTATGTAATATTTGGAGCTGCCATTTATATGGGGCAGGTCTGTGACTTGGCTATATGCAACTGAAGTGGGCAATGTGAGCCAAGAATCAAGGCAAGAAGCAAATATTTCCAAAATGTGGTAATTTTATTTACAGTTCAAGTCAGTCACATGCAACATTTGTTTTAAAATGAATAAAACATGAAATTAGCACAGGGAAAAAATATCTTAATTTTCCCTCAAAATAGCAATTAAATATACAAAAATAGAGCTTACAAATACTGTACAGCTAATGTCTCCAAAAATATTCTGCTGCAGAATTCTTAGTTTTAGAAACAATGTCTGTGAAAGATTCACAAACGTCAGTGTTATCATGAGGCTGGGGAAAATTTGAATTGAGGCAAACAATGGGCAACAATTGAAGTACAGTGCCTCTGGAAAGAATTCAGACACTTTCACCACAATTCATTGTGCTATCAACTCAATTTTTTATTGAGTAAAAAACTATTCCAAGAATTTACACACAATACCCTAAAGCACTTTTCAAAATGTGAGCCCAAAAAAAAAAAAAAAAAAGAAAATCAGGCCTTTTTTACATGACATTCCTAATTCAATGTCCTGTGTCCCTATAAATCGATTGGTGTCAACCTGTGGCAATTAATTGGACATTATTCAGAAAAAACACCTGTGTGTGTGTGTGTGTATATATACACATACATACATACATATATATATATACATACAGTGTGGAGAACAAGTATTTGATACAATGCTGATTTTGCAGGTTTTCTTACTTACAAAGCATGCAGAGGACTGTACTTTTTATCATACCTGTTCACACACTCAATCAAACAGACTCCAACCTCTCCACAATGGGCAAGACCAGAGAGCTGTGTAAGGACATCAAGGATAAAATTGTAGACCTGCACAAGGCTGGGATGGGCAACAGGACCATAGGCAAGCAGCTTGGTAAGAAGGCAATAACTGTTGGCGCAATTTTTTGAAAATGGAAGAAGTTCAAGATGACGATCAATCACCCTCTGTCGGGGGGTCCATGCAAGATCTCACCTCGTGGGGCATCAATGATCATAAAGAAGGAGAGGGATCAGCCAAGAAATACACGGCAGGACCTGGTCAATGACCTGAAGAGAGCTGGGACCACAGTCTCAAAGAAAACCATTAGTAACACACTACGCCGTCATGGATTAAAATCCTGCAGCGCACGCATGGTCTCCTTGCTTAAGCCAGCGCATGTCCAGGCTCGTCTGATGTTTGCCAATGACCATCTGGATGATCCAGTGGAGGAATAGGAGAGGGTCATGGGGTCTGATGAGACAAAAAAATAGCTTTTTGGTCTAAACTCCACTCGCCGCGTTTGGAGGAAGAAGAAAGATGAGTACAACCCCAAAAACACCATCCCAACTGTGAAGCATGGAGGTGGAAACATCAAATACTTATCCAATCAAAAGCAAATTAATTACTTAAAAATCATACAACGTGATTTTCTGGATTTTTCTCACAGTTGAAGTGTACCTATGATAAAAATTACAGACCTCTACATGCGTTGTAAGTAGGAAAACCTGCAAAATCAGAAGTGTATCAAATACGTGTTCTCCCCACTGTATATACACATACACACATCTAAGGAAACACATAGACCTCTGATAAAGAATTGTATGAGGCATAAATCTGGAGAAGGAAACACAATTGCAAAAGCATTGAACTGAGGTGATCAAGAACCCCAAAACTGAAAAACCTGCCAGAAATACTACCATCTCTGCAGCACTCCACCAATCAGGTCTTTATGGAAGACATGTCTAATGGCTAGAATATAGTCATCTGTCTGTCTGTGAGTGGCTCAGCCAATGCCCAGATTTGATCCCTATTAAGCATCAACATAGAGACTTGACGATCTCACTACACAGATGCTCCCCATTTTATCTGACTGAGCAAAACAGGATCTACACTGAAGAATGGGAGAAAGTTCCCAAATTCAGCTGGTGGAGTCATACTCAAGAAGACTTGACACAGTGATCACTGCCAAAAGCACTTCTACAAAGTACTGAATCAAGGATCCGAATACTGGGTCCACATTTCCAGAAAATTGTGTCTTTGCAACTATTGTGCATGAATTAGAAATTCAGTCTATAACCAAATGTGGAGAAAGTGAATGCCTCTGAAAACATTCCGTTGCCACTGTATTTAGAGGAATGAGAAGGGAGAGGGGGGCAAACACTGAATAAATACATACACAAACTTAAGTTTCCTGTGAGGCAGTGACCCGACCAGTTAGTAGGGCCTGTGCAGCCAGGTCAGTAAAAACGAATAGCTTTTATGATAACTATTATTATTATTCTCATCCATATTGCAGGTGTGTTCTCCCAAACCTTTGGAGATACCTTCCAGAAAAGATGCGCAGTTGATAAAGCCCGCATCAACAAAATTTGGTTGATGTGACCACAAAAAACAAACGACAATACCTGTGTTCCATGCTATGAAGCAAGTACATCATCGTGGTCCTTTTGTCTTTGCACAGCCCAGGAGCCTAGCTTTCTCTTGTACTAATACTCAATAGAGAATACATTTGGGTGGGGGTTGGAGATGTCATTGCCAGAAATTAAACTGTCTAATTCAATATTGGCCTGGTACCTAGCTTAGTAATAATTAGTGCATGATGGGTGATTATTCACTAAGAATATACACATGCTTCCACTTACGGTAGGGCCCATCTGCCTGCTTTCATGGCACTTGATCTCGAAGAGCACCAGTCACCATGGTGTGTTGGTCCGAGCGGATAAGGGCATTGTGCAAGAAAGGACTGGGTTTTCTCTCATTTTGAAAGAAAAATACAAAATGGCTGTCATTATTACAATTATTGGATGAACACGTGGCAGTTATGAGTGCTAGGAAAGTAATAATTATCCTCCATTGTTCAGTGCACAAAATGCACTCATTCGCAGGTGTACAGTGCAGCGTTTACAAACTTGTCTACCGATATTACGACTATGTACAGTTACAATGGAGAGAACAATGGCTAGTGCAGTCGCAATTTCAGGCTTTCACATTATTGGTCTCCTTTTTCAGACCTATCCCCTTAAAACTGTACATTCAGGGACAAAACACGTTTGTACAAAAAGGTGTGTTATATACTTTTTCAGAGTAACGCCTTTTGATGTTCAAACACACAGAAACACTGGTAAAAAGCAAATTGGGATTCAAAGTGTCTCAGGGAAAAAACAATGTTAGACACCAATTTTTTTTTGTCAATACACATTCAACAACTGACAGTAGTGATTCCTCATAAACAAATGGACAAAAAGAACACACACACACACACACACACACAGTTAGTAAAGAGTAAGGTAAAAAAGAAAAACAATTATCTTCACCCATACCCACATCGAACACAATTAATGACAGTTTCAGACAACAAATGTTGTTCTAACAATTCTTTTCACCAGCTATACACACACTGCTCAAAAATTAAGGGAATACATAATCACAGTATAACACCAAGCCAAATTAAAATTCAGGGATATAAACCAGTCCTGTTAAAATGCATAAGCAAGTGACAACAGGTGCACTGTAGAGGCAACAGCAAGACAACCACCAAAAAGGGAGATTTGTGTTTTGCTAGTGTCCTTGTCACACTTTGTAGCATGAGGCGTTACATGCAGCCCATTTAGATGGCACAAGTAGTCCTGCTCCACCAGAATGGCACATCCATTTGTGCAAGAATGTTTGCTGTGGCTCTCAGTACAGTCTCCAAGCTTGGAGGAGATACCAGGAGACGGGCCGATGCACAAGGAAAGCGGGACAGGGCATCTAACCATGTTAAGAGCTGCAGTAATAAAATTAGTTGAGCTGTGAGTTTGAATCGGTTGGTGATTCTGGTTCCCAATGAACGTTGTTATGTAATTTTGTTATAAACGCATTACACAACATGCAGTAAAGTAAATACATTTTCTTCATCTAGACACAATGTGTGATTTAAGTGTTCCCTTAATTTTTTTTGGAGCAGGTGTACATTGGCTGACACATTCTACTTGTTCAAAAACTATGCCTGTAGACACAGATCAACAACTTGATGTGGTTTTGAACCCTTCAAACATTAGTCAGTTTACAAAATTCAATAGATTGACATTAATTATTTGAATAACATTGCCATTAGACTGCCTTAAGACTGAACTGAAAGAGCTGGGGGTCATAAAACACACCAAAAACCTAGAGCGAAGAACCAAACTGACCCTGTTAAGACCAGGCTCCTCTTATAAAGTTGGGCTCAAATTGAACGGCAGTGTTATGACCTAGAACTAGTCATTGATTTTTGACACAGTGGTATGAGCTCACCCTTGGACTGTGGGAGATGGCTTTCGAAATAATAAAATGTCCAAAGCCATTGCACAGCACTTTTACTAGCGTGATGCAACAAAGCACCTGGGTGAAGAGTTTGTTGTGTGTGGCGGTGAACAAAACACACCAGAGAAGGAACAGAGGGATAGAGGTGAAAGAATGAAAGAAAGAGACAAATAGGGAGGGGAATAAGCTAGAATGAGGCTGCTATTCTCAACAACTGCTGACCAGGCTCGATGCCAGCCCAAATGCAGTAGGGTATGTAATGGTGATGTGGGGATTCAATGATATGCTGAGCGCTGCATGAATTTGCAACAGCTTTTGTTATCCATGACCTTAAAATAGATTGATTAAAACTATGCCAGGTTAAAAGTTATTCGCAGGCATAGCTGATATTCGTTGACAACTGAGAATGGTCCTGATCTTTCAGTGTAACAAACCATGTGTTTGTCTGCAAAGGAATTTGACACTCGGCCGGTAACGGCTAGCAAGCACGAGATGCCGGTTTTCCATGATTTAACTGGAGATCCGTTTTCAACTTGCGAGATTTGCCCATATTTTACAAGTCAGTAGCATTCAATGCCACCATGATGAAATGAAAATAAAAACATTCAAGCAAGTGTCCATTTTGTACATGACATCTTTGCAGTCAAAATGCAAGGGTAGACCAATGAATGATCTAGAATTTAAAAAATGATCTTTCAAAATTGTGGCATGACATAAAGCACTACTTTTGGCATGACGTGAAGTACTACCATGTCTGGAATTAGTATGCTGCCATTTTTTGTTCATGCTTTTTTGTTAATGCTTAAACATTTTCAAATATTGTGTTGCAAAATAATATGTATTTTTAACAGTATGAAACCTAACAGGGAACTGACAGCAACCCGTTGACAATGGCTGAACGACAAATGGATATGGAGCACATGGGATTGAAAGGAGGGGGTTGGGGGGGGATTTGGGTTGCATCTTATTGGTTATCGCTTACTTCCAGTATACACCTTATATGACGTACTACAGTTCATCTATCCCCAAGCCTATGACAGTGGGCGCTTTCAAAATGCAATTTGGAATCAAACACACGCAACAAATGATTGACTGCGGTACGCAAAAGGGGCAAAAACTTGGCACGCTGACTACTTGTCTCCTGGTGAAAACCCTAAATTTGACACCACCCTCTCCTTATTCACATTTAGTTCTTTTTAGAAACAGAGTTCAGAGGTTGGTGACCCAGTTCCATACCAACAAACACTCTCCTCATATCCACTATTATGTGTGTATATGAGAAAAAGGGAGGATCTTGCCACAAAATGCTGCTGTTCCTTCAGCAGTGCACGTGCATCCTGAAATTTATTATTTTGAAGGCAAATGTCCCTTTAAGATATGTTGTCTTAAAAAACTAAAACTAAAGTCCAGTCAACTAAAAAATATAAACCCTTGTGGCTGTCTGTACACATAAAAAAGTAAATAATAATAAAATATAAAATATGACCTTGCTGCTACTATAAGCTTTTCGCAATCAATGAAAGTTTGAGTACATTTTTAAAGTGCTTGTAAAAAAAAAAAGGATTTCATTGTTAAAAAATAAAATGAAACTATGTAACCATTGTAATTTTAACATGTTGTAGTTGTTGGTTTTCCTGTCTCATATGTCGCGCTGGTGTCCCCAGAAAAGTGCTTTGGTTGTGAAACGGTCAAAATAGTGCCCACAACTGTTTGGCTACAACTGCTTGGCCATGGTTAGGCAAACACCTTTTCATCGTCCCAAAAATAAAAAAGTAAAGGACCGTAATGGTAAAAAGAAAACATCCTTTTGTGAATCGGTCAAGGCAGAGATGAACGGGAGAGGCAACAGACTCCCTTGTTCTATGCCGAGAGTATCCGCATGGTAATACCACCGTGTTTCTCCGTTGGCTGTCCTTTTGTCATATTCATGTGTACCTATACAGGTGAGTGTGTGTGTCTTTGTGTGTGCAATAATATTGAGCTGCCTGTCTGCGCTAGACCAGGTTTTCAACTCCGGGGAGGGGCTGCTGTATGGGCACGGTGACGTCAATTGTGTTGCCCGCCTGTTGGGCGAGCTGCAGGACGGGCATGTTGCACAGCGGGCACACCTTCCTCACCTCCAACCACTTAATGAGGCACCTGGCAGAGATGGAGAGATAAATAAGACGTTTGAACAACAACAACCATGCTGACAAATCAGGCTGGATGTGTGTCGCCACTTCAGCTCTGCAGCAAATACTCAGTTTCTGACTTCCTGCAAACGGCTAGCACTATGGGACAGAACGTTAGGCATAGCAGATGGAAATAGCTGGGGAATGTATTTATAGAACAAAACCCGCTCATTGCTTCACTGCTTAATGCGTTCAATGAGCTCTGTCTTTGGATCTGTGGCCCCCTGAACGTTGGACCCATCTGACTGAGGCAGCTAACTCAAAAGTAGGGTCATTTATAGGGAATAGTATGCCAATTAGGACACAATACCTGCCTGACTGAACAGATGGTCGAGGCTGCAGAGTACACGAGACAGCTATGCGGATTGTGTTCTAACTAGCACACTATTCCCTATTTAGGGACCTACTTTTGACTAGAGTTTTCACAGGGCCCTGGTCAAACGCGGTGTACTGGAGAGGGAGCCAAAAATGCGAGTGCAAACCGAATGCACTAAAAGAATTGGTAGGGAAACGAACTGAACGGGGAATATTGTGCATACTTGAACGCGCTACATAGAGCGAGTGGGCATGGCGTTGTGTGTTTGCTGCCACTAAATAATTTATGACGGAGGCCTAGCGGTACTATTTTGGTACTCTGGTATAACGCGGTACAGACACTTAGGAATAAAGAGGCGAGTGGTTGTGCTACTAAAAGGGAAGAGGAGGGTTTGCATGTGGCTTCATTATGCCAGACGAGCCAATTAAGAAGACATTTTGTTTACAATAACGGCCTAAGAAAAGGCAATGGCCTTTGATGATGAGTGATGGCAATTCCGAAACTTTTCAGTAAGCAGGCAGTCGTGGCTTGGTTCACCTATAAAAATAAAATAAAATAAAAAGTCAATTTGGCTTCAAATGGCTCTTCGTTTAAGCTGCTTAAAGAAAACCACCATACAATGGCAACATTGCAAATATAAAGCCGAAGAAGCAGTCTGTAATCATGTTAGCGTTTAATGCATGTTCAAATAGGCTTCACATATCCACGTAATTACATTGCTTGGTATTTTTTCCCTGAAGGAAAATATGGGTGGAACACAATGTTCAAATTAAATGAACCCCTTATTTTGTACACGAGACATTCTCATAGTTGGAGTTGGGAGATAAATCCTATTGTATTTTTTTAAAGCCCTCCTATAGACAACTTCGATCATAATCATATAGATCTGCGGCTCAGCACAAACTTCAGAGAGCTCAGAATAAATACATCATTTGTCTTGAACTATTGTACCCATACATGTTGCGTTTACATGAGTTTTCATGTACTGTGGCTGCCATGTGGTGTTTTCATATGTTGTTCACATGCAATTGATTGGGAAAGTTACATGGGGAGTGTTGACACTACATGTAGAGCTGTGGTAAAAAGTAGGGCAAGAAAGGGAACTCTAGACAAACAGCCCAGTTTAAAATGTCAGGCTGTGGGGGAAGGAAAGGATAAACTTGACCCTGACCACTGGAGACGTCCAATCCCTTGAGCTCTGAACTGTTTTCCTCTCACCCACTCTAAGGGTCTCTCTCCCTCTAAGAAAACGCACACTCTCCCTCTAACAGCCTCTCTCTCACTGTCAATGGCTTTTGTTCGGGCTGTCTGAATGTGTAAAGGATTCAAGTTAAAGTTAGCCCTAACAACCACATTGAATCAAATGTGTAATTTAAAAAACTCATATGAAGCATCTTGTTTCCATCCCATGCGCATCGATGTAGCCCATCTCAATATACAGTGGGCATCTTGTCCATAGTCTTTGTACACAATTAGTGCAAAATTTGTGAAACGAACACCAGTCCAGTTTGAACAACATACCCGTCATCAAACAAACCAGTTAATGTTATGCCGCCAAGCTTCATGCAGTATGCGCCTGAGTGACTTAATTAATCGGAGCAGAATAACGGAGTCCGGACTCACAGCGCGAGTGGGCCTGGCTCTGCCATCAGGCTCCGTTTACAGTGTTATGGTATTAGATTAGATTGTGTAACGCCGATCCTGGTCCTGTAGAAGTGCTTAGTGTACAGCGTGTCGGGGGTAGACAGCCTGCTCTGGTGTACTCACTTCCTGTGAAAGGCGTGTTTGCACGGGCAAATCCCCAGCTCGTCTTTCTGTTTGAACTCCTCCAAGCACACGGCACATATCTGGGGAGAGGGAGAGAGAACCGGGAAGGGGTTACCAAGGCAGCACAACAATCACAGCCAGTGTAGTTGAAGTACACCCAGAGAGATGGATGGAGACAAAATGAGAGACAGAAAGACAAAGTGAAATACAGATAAGAGAGTAATAAAGATGGGTAACAACAAGTCTGTTAGCACTAGCCGAGCTGAATAGCAGAATAACTTGACCAGCCATTCAGCTAGTGGCCTGTAGTAGAGGGTTTGAGAAAATATAATGACTACTTCCCAAATGGCACCTTATTCTCTAGTGTACTATCTACAAAACCTGGTTAACACAATTGCACTCAGTAGGGTAAATAAGGTTGATGGGGATACAAAAGGCCATATCAATATCTACAAATAGACAAATAATTGATTAAGAGCTATTTAGCATTACAAATAGGCTACACGAACACAGACTCCAGCGGGTCTGTTCATTGTGCTGTAGGAACATTGTCATCCTTAAGCACACATTAACATGGGTTCAACTCTGGCCTCTTATTTCACAGCTTGATTCTAAACACCACCGCAGACGCAATGGTTGCATGAACCTGGTTTGAGCACAAAGGTCACCAAACACTGTACCCGTCGTCTGTGTCATGATCAGCATGAATGAGCAACTAAAAAAAACACTGCGCCCATTGGGTAGATAATCGCTCATATGCTAACTAAACACTTACCTAAAACAAGACAACCTTGGGCCCACTGAAAAGGTGTGTTTCTAGGCCTTTCTTAAAGCGTGTGTTGTGTATAGTCAAAACATTAGACAATAACACCATTCCACCGATTGACAAAGACTTGTGACATATAAACACAAAGCTCACCAGACACGGAATATAGAGCGGGTAAAGGTTTCTTGGCGTCAAGATGTCAGACCCAACAAAGCATGTCTATGCATTCCCAGACGAGGAAGCACTGACACCACGATTTGACTTATTTTCCTGGCCAAAAAAAACCATTAGATGTCACACAGTATGACAGCTAATCCAGGGGAAAGTCAATTGTGACTTTTAGATCATACAAGTTGGCTCTGAAATACTCATGAATAACTTGAAAGGCTTTTATACATGCTCACTGATCCCCATATTCTTTATGGCGACAGGACACAGCTCATAAGAGTAACAATGATATAAGCCATCTCAAGGCTATGGTGATCCTTTTTTGAGATTGTTGGCTGTGCATGTACTATAACTCACAGGTTTTTCCTTCAACACCTCTCCCGATCTTTTCATTAAAAGAGGAATTCATTGGTTGTCAGCACACAAAGCAGGTAAACAACTATGTTCAAAACGTCAAATTAAAATAAACCACGCATTGCACCCGCATTGAACACTGGGAAACACTATGTAATCAGGGAGCTTTCTGTACATTCCTAGACCAAGAAATCAACCAGCCAAGAGTAGAATGGCGAGGCAGCACACTAACAAAAAACTAAAGCCCCTTCCCTTAAACACGGTTCCTTCAGCTGCTCACCAAGGTGTCTGGATATACTTTTTTTCTGTTGGATTATCATATGCCATGTATTACACAACCACAAGTACACACTTCAACATAGCAGCTCTGACTGAATCCAGAAATGACACAGAGCCCACGCAGTTACTAATATTACATGTACAGTAACCTACTCTATAGACTCAGTCACCAACGGCGTTGGCTGTTCCCTCGACTTCAGACTAATGTCTAAGCCATTATACACCAGTTAAAAGTAGATCACTATAGTCCAATCCGGTCTGGTCCAGCCCTGGTGCCTTGTTCTCTGAGCGCCTGTATACTTCCCTGTTGAAGTGAGCCAGCTAGGCGTTTTGGACAAAAGGGAGACAGCTATAACTAGTATACAGCCTAGCTTGTCCATGTTGTATGAAGTTGTAAGACAAGAGAACATCACTACAGGAGATGGTGATGAACGTAATTAGGAATTAGTTCTAATTCACTTATCTGGTGCATTCATCATGTCCCACACATACACTTTCGGCATATGCAAGTGTTGTTGAGAGTGTTGCAGAAAGCCTACTGGGTGTTCTAACCACATAAATAAAAAAACATATTTAAAGAACAAATTAATAAATATTTATATAAATATAAATAAAAATACAGATGAAAATCAGTAAAAAAAATGAGGTATATCGCCAGGGAAACGTAATGTTTGCAATGCATTGCAGCATGCTGACAGGCAGCGGTCGGTGTGTGTTGACTGTTAGAGGCAGAATGTCGACACAGCGCCTGGCCCGCTGTCACAATAGGACTCTTGTGTGGGCTGGGAGATGGAGTGTGTGTGTGTGTGGCTGACAATGGAGTAGGTAGCGACAAGACAACGCTGCTGACTGCTACAGTGTGGAGACTAGCAAACTGGATAGAGCTCATTTACTAACCGACTTGTCAGCGGTGCTCAGTGTCTCTCTATTTCTCTGTGTTTCTGTGCGCGTGCGAAAGTGCCCCCGCTATTCCCATTCACTGACCTAACAGAGCCATTGTGTGCATGAGTGTGCAGTTGCATAGCACCACAATGTTCATGAAGAATCACCCGGCGCTACCCAGACAAAGCAAATCATTTTATACAACACTGAGAACGGGACAAGGCCATATTATCATTTACAGCTAGGATAGTTTATACACAAGGGTACATTAAACTCACCCCAGCATGTCACGTAACATTGTCTTGGGACTGTGGTCTCCGGTAGCCTAGCGGTTTGAACATAAGAAATAACCCAAAACATGCTAAATTGTACAATACTTGAGCAAGGCAGTTTTCTAGACTAAATCCATCTCTTCTTCTTATGATGATGTGTGGTGATCTCGGATCAGGTTTGTCTATTTTTGTGATTGTGTGTCATTTAACCTCATTAACACTGAGTTGAGTAAGTAAAGCAAGGAGGACTTACTAAATCCTCCCTCACAGCGTGAGTCAAGAAATGTCACAAAAAGAAAAATAGCCTCACAATCACACCCGTATCCCATCCATATTAAATAACAGTGAATAATATGATTCAATATGCAAATTTGCCACCAGATTGGCGCTCTTCATAAATAAGGCCATTGTCTTGAGAGTTTTCTGTCATCTTTTTTTGTGCGTTACATCATTGTGTCTTAGGAGTTTATGAGAAAGGGACAGGAGATTTGCCCTGCATTACTTGGAAAAGTGTGAAATAATAAAGCCTCCATGTTTTGCGTGTGGCATGTGTGTAAAAGAGAGATATGGGTCAAACTGCACGTCCCAGCACCACCACCTCCTGTGCTTGTCTGAACGTCTGCGTGAGTAAGTGCTATGCGCAATTCACTGCGAACCAAACAAGCGAAGATCTCACAGCGTGTGTGTTTGTCTACGTGAACACATGCATATGGCAATCCCTCTCTCAACTCTGGAAAGCACTGTCGTTGGAACTGGGAAACTGGCGGGGGGGGCTAGGGCATTTGCTGGAAAAAGTCTACAATCCTAAAGACGGTGAGAAAGACAGATTGGGAGTATTTCAATGAATACATTTTTTATCAATTACTTACAGATACAAATGTATTCATTGAAATAATCCCAATCTGTCTTTCTCACCCTGTATATATATATATATATATATATATATACACACACACACACACACACACACACACAACAAGACAACACTGTGTGTATATATATATATATATACACACACACACACACACAACAAGACAACACTGTGTGTATATATATATATATATATATATATATATATATACACACACACATCAAATAAGCCCATACGCATCAAGAGAAATTGATCATAATTTGTTGCAGTTTGATGTTTTTTTTTTCTATGAACCTCCTTGTTACATAAATTACACTTATTATTAAAAGCTGATCAGATTTGTCAATAATGAGTAATCAAAGCATGTGTCTTGCTGCTGATCCCAGAAAAGTTGCAAAACAACTTTGTAATTTGAATAAGACATATGTTAGAATATTACTTGAATTATAAATCTTGTTTCTTTTGTAATCACAGTACAAGTTTTAGCACGCTAGCAAACAGACCACATGCTGCATCAATACAGTAGCTGCATAGTAGCATAATTAGCACAAATAGTTTCCATTTTTGTATGTAGTTTATATTAATACACAGTTTAATAGACCAGCAAACATATCCCACTGCCTGAGGTGGATGTAAATGAGTAGAGCTAATTACTTATCTGCATGATGAGTTTATACTTTTCATGTTACGCCATATATAGATCCATAAAAATAAGAATAAAATTATCTTTTAACCATACATTTACAACATTTCCCTTTAAACCCGCCTCACTGTGTTTCAATGGGGATTAACTTCCTTTTGACCTTTGAAACAATTTCTTCACTAATTTTGACCTCAATTGATAAAGCTCCATAATTCAGAGAGTTAATACCCACATTATCAATTCATTCTGAACAGGGCTATATTCTATCCTAACAATAACAATCTTTTTTTGTTTACCTTTAGTCCTACTTTTCAGGTGAGGTTTACTTTGAGATGACTAAAACCCCCAAAAAGGCAGTTCATTCCTACGCATAATAGAATGTCATCTGTACTGGGAGGGAACCATGCTAAATCTCATATCTCTGGCAAAATGTTATGGAGTGGACAGGAAGTTGTTGATGCAGAGAATGAAGGAACAGCACAACATAGTGTTGATGCACAACACGGACATGTGAGTCCTGCAGTAGAGCAGGAGATTTCTGAGTGTCAATTAAAGTGATTAAGTGTAAACCCTGAAATTTACCAATTTACTATGCTTAGAACATTGGTATTGAACCACCAAACTAGCCAGTCGGTATACAGAAATCTTCAAAAAACATCTGCACTTGACCAGTTGCCTGGACCAGAAATGTTGGCCAATGTTAAATGCAACCATAGGATAGGCATACAGACAAAATGACAAAACATACTGAAAAGTCCTTTAAACTATAGTTTTCATCCTGTTTGGTAAATAGTTTTTTGGCAACATTCCAAGCGTTTTGTAACATTGACAACACAGCAAAGAGGCAGGTCATAACTATTTCAAATGTAAATTAAATGTCATAATACAGGAGTGGAAACAAAATGAAAATAGTTCTATATAGATCTATATAATTATTTATCTGAAGTGGACTTATTTGGAACACCCCTGGGCATAAAGGGTACCCATTAAGCCCAGGCCAGACGTTAAAAATATTTTGACAAATTAAATAATGACAACATTAGACATTGGTATAAATAAATTGACACTTTCATTTCATTTTAGCATTTTTTTTATTTTAAAATAAAAATTGGTGAGCTTATTAGGGACATTTAACCTACATTCAAGCATATTTATTCTGAAGCAAATTAACTTATTATCGCAGTTAACTACACTACTAACAGAGTCATTGAACCTTTGTTATCACAACTGAAAATATGGATTTTGTATTATTTTTAGTGGGTTGCGTTAGTGCAACGACTTGGGGTCAATGGACCTGCTTGTATGTTTTTTTACCCTTATTTTACCAGGTAAGTATGCAAAAAAATTATTATTTAAATCCATGACCTCAATCAATTTGGGGATTAAACTCAGAAACTGTTCGATTACTGGCCAGAAGCTCTTGACCACAAGGTTTCACATGCTGGGAAGAAGGGTAAAAGGGTAAAGGGAAAACAAAGAAAAAACGTAGCTCTCCCGATGTTCATCTGTAACTGTCGGGGCGTCAATCTTGCTTTGTTAAAATAAATTGACTTAATGCATTAAAAACAAAGTGCCCTTTGGACACAATCACACTGTAGATTAACACAGCAGTTAGTCAAAGTTTGGCTGCAGCCCAGGGCACATTTTTAGGTAAATATACACAGAATGCTGGACCTGACCTTGGCCACCCCCATTGCTCATCATGGTCCACATAACAATATAAGACTTGTGGGGTACCAACACAGAACAACCAAAAAGAATTGCCTATCCGTAAAAATATAGTTTAAACAAAACAAGGCAGCCGGTGTCTGTTTGCAAAAGCAAATAGTCAGCTCCAAATTATAAGATACTGATCTAGAAACCTTTTCTCTCCCAATCCTAACAATTTGTCAAGGAAATGCAACCCCAACCCCCACAAAAACAGCAACCGCCTGTCTTATCATTGGCTAGTTTGTGAAATCACAAACACATCCTTTTAGCTAAAAACTCAAACTAAAAAATGTATAACCTAATTGTATACCCTGTAAAACCCCTTGGCTTGTCTTCCAAGTGTGTATTTTATGTGAGGTGGTTTGTATACTGGACAAGCAATGGGTCAGAGTGGGTAAATAGCTCAGCTATTATGGGGTAGGCTATTTCAGATCACCAGACACCAATGCAGAAACAAAAATTAACTTAGCAAAACATCAATCAAATTTGTATTGTAAGATTTTACCAAAACACATTAGTGATTGGTATTTTACATTGCAAGTATGTGCTTCATTAACCGAAATCTCTTGCTAGTTTGTAACCAAAATAACCAGATGCAAGACCCATTTCTTTACACCAGACCCCAAGCATTGTCTCCTGTTTTTGTAAAATTAAGCACTTTGAATATGCAATGTTGTTTAAAGTGTACATTTCAGACTAAATCACAGGGGACTGGGAATAATGTTATAACTGTTATGAAACACTCTAAAGCAAGTCACATTACATATGAATCCCAAGTTCCACATACAATTTCTGAAAAAAAAATGTGTGTAGGTGGTGTACAGAACATTTTATATATTGTGATGTATAATGCCAGGCACTAGAGCGGCAGTGTTCAAATTGTTAAAAAAAACGAACTGAAACAGCAATTATTGCCAAACAGGGAGAGTTCCTGCTCCTAACTCACTATGCGCGGCTAATCATTTAATTATTGGCACTATGAACAGGGGACTAGGCTGTGTGCCAAATGGCCAATTACCAGAGTAACGTCCACAAACAGTAAGATTAGCTAACGCTCATTCGACGGGAAACCTAGTCTAGAACACATGGCGCCTATGTCTTTCAGTCTGGTTGTCTACGAGAAGTGCACAACGTTGTCGCTCACCGTGATGGATGGCCCAGTGCCTAACAGACACTGACCGACAAGTGGCTAGCATCAGATAAAAGAAGCAACAGCGGCATAGTCTTTTAAAGGCACGCGTGTTCTGGTTCAAACACAACAATTCCCTCATGCTACTACTCTGTCCATGCTGTAATGGCTGCTGTCATATCAATCGATGGCAAAAGGACTACGATGTTAGCCAATCATTTATAAAAATTGAATGCTTTTAATGGATGCTTATGATTGTGTATGGACATTTTGGGGTTATATGTTGCAATTTCTGTATTAATCACAGCTGATGTAGACATGCTTTGGGTCAAACGGAGGCTAGACATACAGAGCTGCACACCGTTTAACCTTGAACATTCCGGCCCCCAAGGCATTGGTGAGTGTTACCATCTTCGGGAACTAATAACACACTATTCTGACAACAGTGCTAAACTAATTGTGTCCAACCGTCGCAGTTGCATAGCACACACTGTGGCTCGCTCCCACATTTAATGACACAGAATGATGCCACCAGAGCACTGTGAATTCTGATATTCCTGCTGTGTTGTAAGGTTACCAATGTGGTACCTTCCCTCCTCACACACGGGTGGACTTTTCATTAGAGGGCACATGCTAAAAGGAGTGATGGGTGTTAGCGAGAGGCTAGTGGTGGTCAATTGGTTTTAACAGGGTCAGTGTTGAATCGGTTGAAGGAGATCAGGGAAAGGCAACAAATGCCGCTAGCCTGATTTAAAACTAGGCTGACGTGACTGCATTAGATGGATGAGAACACGAAGTAGAGTAACAGACGTGCATAATGATAAAGGACTCAAGCACACAGATGCAGATCCTGATAGGAGCCCTTGGCCTAATGCTCAACAATAATTTTCTGCAGACATCTTAAACTCTTCCACTTTGCATAATATGGATCTTTTCTAAACATGTAATTTACAATCTTACATTAGATCGTATCGCTACTCAACAATCAGCAAACTTTTGAAGCAAAATAACCAGCATGAAAGGGGTGCAATGGCAATAATTAGTAATTAACCCTAAACAATTTAGTAAATACAAATAAACTGCAGAATAACCGGGGAAAAAAGCAAATGGGCATAGGTTGTTCGCTCCTTTCCCACAGAGTTGTTCTAATATTCAGTAACACAGGTTACAATAAAGACATACTGTACGGAGTGTGCTTAGCTCATCTGTCTAATTACAGAATGTCCCTGTTGAACATATTTTCAACAACGCCACTATGCTACAGAAAAAATCTATAACTCCATGCTGGTATGATCATGAGTCATACAAACAAGAAAGCAAAACATCATCATGTTGTCCTTACCTCATGCAAGTTTAGCTCTTTGACTTTCTCCTTCTGTATAACCTGAGTGGAAATACAAGCATTCAATTACAACCAAGAACAATTTAAACATATTCTCACAAGGAAACCGTTTGAGAAGGTCAATAAAATACTTATTCTGAATAGCAAAAAATCACAAAATCATTGTAAGATGATTTAGGTCAGGGAAACTTGGCCCTGTGAGGCTTAGTTGGCGTGGCGCTTGCAACATCAAGGTTGTAGGTTTGATTTCCAAGAGGGCCACCGATTTCTGTTCATTGGCATTGATGATTATTTATAATATAGGACTGTGTTATTAGTGGTAATGCCTTCCTTACAGTGGAGTGGCAGATATCTGTGGCATGTTACGCAACTGTGCAGCAGAATTTAGATGCTCCCTCATGTAGAGGGAGAACAAAAGTGTCCACAGCATCCCGCTGGCCACGTGGACCAGGCTAGCAATTGAAGTCTATGAATATGATTTCCCTACAACTGGCCCTAGAGAAACTGCCATGACCGTTGTGGTACTGCTTCCTTGTGTTTCGTTGGTGAGTGTATTGAACTATATAATGTGTATGCTCCAAGCTTTATAATTAACATAACACAACAATGTCAAATGACCACAACTTGTGCAGAACATAGTGTGTATGAGTGTGGAAAATAGGCCTCTTACTTGTTTGTATGCGTACAGCTCTTTGTGTGCCTGGTGCCGTAACCTGTGGGAAAACAGAGAAACAACATTCCGTCAATGGGTAAATGAACTGCCATGGCTTGTCAATTGCATCTAGATACAGCCCCTAAAACAGGAAGTCATCAACTGCATATAGAGGTGAGTGTACAGGACACAGAAACATAGCTATTAAACAGGAAAAATAGAAGAAAGCTGAATTCAACTGTTTGGATGCTCTAGAAAGAGACATTGATGAAAGTTCTGCAATTTTGAAGTAATAGCCTACACAGCGTGGTTGAATTCAAAATTATTATAGTACAGATTTCAGAAAAATAAAAGATCCAGGGGCATATTGTGATTATGGCAGTTCATTTATTGTTAATTTACTGTTCATTCATCATTTATCCAGTGAATTCAGATGTGTTTTAGCCTACCTAAAATAAAATGTAAAAGCTACTGAGGTCTGTGACGAATACATGTTTTGGTTGGCGATTGACCACATTATATATATTTTTTTACATGATATAATTTCTTCCACACATGCACCTTTTCTGTCTTTTGCTTCTAAATTTGTGTTGGCGCCACCTGCCATTTTCAATCCTTAACACTAACAGCGCCGAGCCATTGTTACCCCCTTAAAGCACGGTCAGGGGCAATATAGAATTAGGCCTAGAAATTCAACAAACTACTAATTCATCAAATGTATTTAGCTAAATAATAACCTGCAAAACTAAATACAAATGATATTCTTGAACAAATGTATTGCTATCATTACATAATTGTTATTATTACAAATGATATCTTGATTAATTCAAACAAGTTACGTTTTTTCAATCAACAAATTACTTTCCTGCATTTTCAAGTAGGCTACTGTTAATCATTCTTTGAAATTTTTTACATGAATAGCAATGACGTGAAGGGATTAGTGGGCGGTAACCTCAGAGAAAAGATCAATTGTATGTAATCTGAGCTCTGTGAGCAAGTCTGACACAAGTCAGACAACAGCGTTTAGTTCACAATGGCAAACCAAACCCAAAGCATTAATTGCGCTCTTATGTCCGCGGAACAAACAATGGGAATAGTATGGACGTGGAGTCATTTTGGTCTAATTGATATGGAGTGTTTCCAAGACCATGCCACACAACCGCTTCAGAGTTATTGTGAAACACCTGCATGTTACAAGCCAGTAGAGAACGTCGCTGTGGATGTACAACTGTTCCCAACAAAATCTCAGTGCTGTATTATCCATTACATGGCCAACAAACCTGAAAAGTTTGGGATACAAATTTGGTTAGCTGCTCATGTTGACATAAAGTACTTGCTCAATGGCAATCCATACCTGGGGAAGGATGGAACCAGACCAGCGGGTTCGCAAGATCTTATTTATATAGGCTGTAGCCTAAGTGTTATTGATCTTTTGACATGAATTGCGTTTATCAAGCAACCGTGCTTTAGGCCTATGTACGACTATTCATGCATATATACATTGATCTTCACAAACTTGTCAATAATATCTCTTATTTTATATGTTACAATTCTAATGTATTTATATTTTAACAATTTGAGTTGTGTAGTTTTAATTTTGTACATTTGTAGGGTCTAACAAAAAATCTAATTAGCATATGATCCGTTATCCGGTGGAGCATAAAGAAAGGACTACAAATATGATTTATTTTCATTCGACTGTCAGTTTGGCACGGTTACAAATCATCCCTGTTATGTGGTCAGCCTCAGGCTCCTCTGTGGACATTTTCAGTTGCCTTATCAGGATTATTTTACGTCACCTCTCTTCGAATGAAAGCAGCAGGGTGATATTCAGATAGAGAGTTCCCAAATAACTATAGTGCCTGTCCTGTCTGTCGTAATGGTTCTGGTTAATGCTGACTGATAAGAAAGACTGATGGGCCATTTGAGTGAGGGAAAAGCTATGTTTTTGTTTTTACAAGGTTCATGCCTGAAAAACTGTTAAGATTCCCTAATTATGTACCTCTGACCTTCCCAATGGGGGATGGGGTTGCGTTTGGTGTCACCATTAAAAGTCATCTAAGAACAGTGATCAAGGGAAAGTACTGGGAACAATAAACTATTTCTAGGCAGGGTGTGATAATAGTATTTATGAGTGGGAAGAATAAGAAGCGGCCTAGCAGTGGAGGAAACTTACAGTCCACATTCTTGAAATTAATAGCCATATATTTTGTGTTGTTAAAAAAAAATATATATATATATATATATTGCACTTAACCTTGACTTAAAGAAAGTCCGGCACAATATTGCTGACACAAGCGCAAAACAAAACAAACCACAGAAACGCTGAGCATCACTGTGTTCAAAAGTTTACTATGAACAGTTAATATATGGTATCAGTCTTTTTGACACACTAAATTTCACAGACATTTCCATACAGACACAAACAAATGGCTGGTTTTGCTAATCCAGTGTGCATATTGACCAATATTACAGCACATTAACTACAAGGACAGTAAAATCAGTTAAGGACACTAGAGGTACGTTGGTGATGTCAAACACTGAACATGCTCTAAAGCACAAATAAGCAAAAAAAACTGTTCAAAACAAGGTATATTAAAAAGAGCAGATAAAGGGAACAGATATACTAAGAAAGAGAGACATATAATTATATAAGAGACATGTGTTTATGAATTACCTCTGTGACTAGTAACCTTAACCTCTCGGAGCAGAGCGAGAGGCTGAGGGATCTGTAACACACAGCAACACAGTTCTAGGAGAGACTGACACCTTCTGAAAGAGAGCAGCAGGTAAAGACGCACAGGCTCCAATCCGCCGGGGCGGATGTCGTGGGGAGGGGAGTTGATGAGTGAATGTGTTAGCGTGGTAGTGAGGGCAGCAAGGTTAAAGGTATAGGAGCCAGAGGGGTGCTCGTGAATGTGGACTAACAGAAATGTGGAAGAAAAACAATCCTTTATCTGTGCCTGAGTGTACAGATGTGTGCTGTTCACAGACTAATTTCTCGCCAATGTGTGGAAAATCTGTCTGGGAAGGGATTAGAGTCAAGATGCGACGACCCGCCTCACGTCAGACTCTCAGGGCTTTGTTTGCTCGAGCCAAACCAAGAGCCCCACGGCAGACTGGTGTGTCAGAAGTAGGCCGGTCAGTATAAAGATAGAAGTGCAGGGAGACCTGAAGCTAGGGGACAGCCAAAACCTATACAGTGTCACTTTGTGAATAGGTGCTGTGTTTGTTTGGCAGGTGGTTATTGTGACTTGGGGAACCATTAGATGGGGAGACTGCATCTTTCGCCATATTGTCTTAGTCCAAATAGTCTCATATTCTTAAAGTGCACTAAAGAAAATAAGGTGCTTTTGGGACAATCTCTTTTGTTAAGTTTTTCTCTTCTAGCAGTGACTTGGTAATCTACCCACACATTTTGTCTCTTTCTTCCCAGAATGGAATCATGACATTTAATTTTGTCTTGACAGGAGAGGTTGGCAATTTTTTTTATAAAAGCAGAAACACACTTACCATCTTCACAGTGAATTTGGGTTGAGAGATGCAGCTTCACGCTGCTTCGTGCAAAACATGCTAAAGTGTTGCAATGTTATTGCCATGTCAACCCTACTAAGGACTATCATAATTGGACCGGGGGGGGGGGGGCAAGGCAAGAGTGAAAGCCCAATACGATATCCAGTAAAACAAAAAATAACTACTCTTCTACTCCAATATAACAAGGGCCAGGAACTTTAAAATGCACTAAAAGGGCTGTTCTAAAAAGATATTAAACTAATGGAGTCCGATATGTTCAGTGCTAGGAAGCCACACACTTCCTAGAGCTCTATGGACACTGTTCAAAAGAAGTGCAATATATAGTGAATAAGGAGCTATTTAGAAAGTATGCATTTAAAAAGATGGGAGCACAAGGTATTAAAAAAAGAAATGTCAATGAAGTAGTGGTGGCTGAAATTATAACTTTAAATAAAATGTTTAAGCCAGAGAAAAGAAGTCTACATAGAAGACTTTATTTTTGCTTGCTATTTTTCGGTTCGTATTATCAGGTCAGCAGTAGTAGTTCTCCTAACTGTGCTGTTGAATGTGTTCTGAACTTGAGAAGAACATAAAAACATACACATACTAGACAACTATACACACACCAAATAAATTAGGCTAAAATATAAAATAAATAAAATCAAGATCCATACAGTTAAAGCAGGTTTGACACAAATACCATGACAATGGGTTGAGTTAAATAATACTATCCAGAATTCTGTAACACGCAATGGATGTTGCTTGGTATAAGAGAAAAATAATTTGCCTACAATAATTTCACATTTTGGCTAATTGTTAGACTTCACTTCAGTTACTTAGACCATTTTGTTAAGAGCACACAATGTTACTTAGGTTGTAAATCATTTCAACACAACCCTGGCCACTCTGTCCATCTGTGCACTTGTCAATTTAAACGATTAAGTAGTTTATTAGAACATAAAACCCGCTGGTTAGCTGGAGAACCTTGGAAGCTTTGGAGTCGCAAGGGTCATGCTAGGTCATGTTGTTTTAAAAAAACCTGTATCAAAGGTTTGACTGCCTAACACCCCCAGTTGACTGCACATTGGGAGTTTGAAAGCTGAACAATTGTAGTCGCAACACAACTTAAACCAAACAAAGTCGGCCACACAGCTAAGCGACTAAACGTTTGTCTTTTTTGCTAGCCTTAATGTTGTTGGTTTTAGCTGTGAATATCAACATGTTTAACGCATGTTTTTAAAGTAAGCTAGTGTCTCAAATAGTAAAATACCTCTACATTGCCCCAAATCGTGAGCTTCTTATGAAAATTACCCATAGAGCTCTGGTCAAATGCAGTGCACTATTTAGGGAGCCATTTGGAATAATGTCGTGGAGAAGAGGGATGTTTTCCTCTGCGGAGCAATACCACATGTCTCTGTTCCATTTCTTTCTTCCATTGCTGTTTATTGCTCAAGTTCTCATGTAAAACTGGTAAAAAAAAACAATCCCCCTCTTTGATATTGAAACAACGTTGCTGCTACCCCAGTAAAACAAGTGACAGCGGAGAGTAATGTGCGATGCTTGGACTGCAGTACAGAAATAGGCCTTGGGGTACACAGCGTTCTCTTAAAAAAGCACGGCTACTCGCATTTGGGAGAATGTTGGAGCCGTCGTCAATCAGGTTCAGACTACAAAGGGAATTTTCTTTTGATTTTATAGCAAGTTTTCATGGATAAGCTAAAACTAAATGATGAGACAAAGTAACGGCACCCAGAATAGCATCTTATTCACAGGCACATTGTGCATTGCGAAGGAAATAGGAAGCCATTTAGGACATGCTGTTATTGTAAACAGAGTAGACTGTCACATGGTGGAACATGCCATCTTGGGGGGTGAGATGAGGAGCCCAGATTATGATGCCGAGATGGCATCCAATTTAGGGAGCCAACGTACTGATACAGAAATGATTCAGGAGTAAGGCCTTTCTAACATAGTAGTGGTGTTCAGGTGTGGTTACATTGTACAAAAAGATGAACAAGAAATAAGTAATTTACTTGACCACCTAGGGTTAAAGATTTAAAAATGTTATTGGAGACAAGACAATGTATTTGACCTACTTTAATCACCGCACGCATATCTGGGGTTTATTACATGGACATTTGTGTGTGCTAGCTAAACATGAAGGCCACTAAACGCACACATTGAAGCAAGGCTCTTTCAATAACAACAACAGAGAGACATTGTTAAACATGGTTTTAAATGGTGTGCCCAAACATGTAAAAATGCAGACTTTATGCTTTATGGGACTAGTGGGGAAATCTGAATGGTAACCGACTGACCGTACACCTCAAAAGCAATATGGCAGTGTGGATCATACCTTATCAAGTAGCAGCAGAACAGAAGGCTGAGTATAAAGACAAAGATGGCAGTCCCAAATACTACAATGTAGATATTGAGGGGAAGGTTCTGGAATCCAATATTCGGCATCCTGAAACTGTAATGCTGGAAATCGGAGCTCATGGATATCCTGCAATGGAACAGAGAAAGAGAGAATAACTTTAGAAGAGAGTGAAAGACAGGAGAGAAAAAAGGATAGAGTGGAAAAACATATCAAAAGGGAAAATTAGAAGTAACATATTGACCTAGGGCGAAGGGAGTTAGGAGTGCACTTTAATGGAGTATTCCATCCAGAGAACAATTCCTCATAGCCAGCAAAAATATTTCATATGGCTGCCTTGCATACAGCACAAAATAGGAATTACAAGAAACAGGAAATATGAACAACAATAGGTCTCCATGACCATATCAACTTCATAGTCTGATTAACTGGTTATTTGCGTGACCAAACTCATCGCTATGTTGTACCAATGGTACAATAATGAATAGTCTGGGTACATTGGTCCTCTAGGGAAGCTGTTCTGTCTTGTTGTGTGCGTTCCTACATAACTAGATTCAAGAATAAAGGCCTAGATTTTTATTACCCTTGTAATATTGATGCAACATCACTTCTTTGTTCTTAAACTAGACCAAACATGCAATTATTTAGACAGACTTGATAGAACAAATTCATTTGCTAATTAAAAGGATGCTCTAATTCAAAGCGACGTACAGTTAGTGCATTCATTTGAAAGTAGCTGGGGAATCTAGGTAAGAAATAGACAGTATGTTCACTTTCCTAAAAGAAGTACAGTACCAATCAAACATTGACAAATTTACCAATCCAATGGTACTTTTTTTGTGTAACATTTTCCATACTGTAGACTAACGGTAAAGAGATTAAAACCATGACAATACAATAGTAACTGGAGACTGTATCAAGCTACCAGGACACACAGTGCATAACAAAATCTCACAGAAGTATTGCAACCGCAAAATAAGTTTGAAATAACTGACTTAAGTCACCAGTAAAACTGAGCTATAAGGTTTAACTTAAAACTTTGTATATTTGTATACTTTCAAGTTCAAGAACTAACACGTATTCCTAGAGAGTTGTAACCAATAAGCAACATAAAACGACCCCTCAAAAGACTTCCAACAAACCCCCATGGCAAATCGAACAAAGCATAAAGTCCCAACAGTACTCACAGAGTCAGAGAGACAATGCGTTCAAGGTAAGCAAGCGTACCATTGAACCATGCTAGCATTTCTAGGATGCAAGAGCTGTGTAGGTTAACAACAACTTTGTTAATTTTTGGCATCATATACATACTCGATGACTAGGTTAGTGTGGGATTAAAAAAGTGTCTCGGTTGTGACAAAGGGCATGGTCTAGATGGCTTTAAAAGTTCGGCATTATCAACACGCCGACCTGCAAAGTTCCTTTAGAACAGGGGTGGGCAAACTACGGCACGGGGGCCAAATGCGGCCCGCGAGGCTGTCCCATCCGGCCCACGGAATGTAATAAAATTATTTTGGGGGGAATTAAAAAACCAACTCACCAGCCCATTCTTATACATCTGAGTCAGAATTTTAACTATTTACACATTATAAGGGGTCTACTGTACTTTTAACTTTTGCCCTTTTCTGGCCTCCAAATCAATTATGATTAACAAATTACAAAAACAAATGTGGCCCTCCTTTCAATTTTTAAATCCTGATGTGGCCCCCGAGCCAAAATATTTGCCCACCCCTGCTTTAGAATAAGGACAATTTGTCTGGTTCACAAAACATACTATACACAGAAAATTCTAAACAGGTCCCGAATAAACATGAGCATTCATTCCATAGAAAAAAATATAAACAACCTCCTCTTCACCTATTCACCCTTGAATAAATGTTAAATACCAAGTCCATTTGTGAGGGCTTGTTGGGCAAATTCACCATATGACCCCCCCCCCCCCCCCCAACACTGTTATATATGGACAAGTCGAGTGAGTGGTTTGTAGAATGGATGAGGTGTTTTGGGTAATTACAGTTAGTTTGTTTTAATAAACATAAAATAATTGCCATGGTCAAAATGCCTGTTTTGAGCAGTTTTCCCTCCAAACAAGCGACGTGTCAGTTGAGAATGACATGAATCAGAAGGGGCTCTCGTGCACCATGAATTTGCAACAAACAGCCTACAGACAAAACCTCTGACCAGTTGAGTAGATGGGATTAGGCCTACCCCACGAGGTAAATAGATCCTTGATGTATAATGCAGAGATGTTTTTGGCCCTCATCAGTAAAGCAAATCTTTCACAAACGGACATACACACTCCTCCTCTCAGAGATACTCGCCGCCTACACGGTTTGCTTCAAGGACACACGCAGAAACCCAAACACACACTCACCCACGTGGCGCCTTCATAGTGATGAGCGGAAAGCAATCGAAAACAATCTATAGTTGGAGTGCCTGTGGGGTATATTCCAAGGACGGGAGCTGTGGAGAGCTAGCGGTAGAAGAATGGGCTCAGCCTGTTTGTGTTCCTCTTCCTTTAACCATTCTTTTACACAGACCGAGATATAAACAAATACAAAAGCAGCCTGCATCCTCCTTATGCTGGTGAGTATAAAGTTGTAAATAGTACCGCCCTCTCCCATTGGTTGGGACAGAATCAGCCCCACCAGCCGAGTGAGGTTGCAGTGGCTCCTCCTACTCGCCAGTCTCACCGGTTTTCTAAAACACAGCCACAGACGAAAAGCCTGGATATCTAGGAAAGCCACGCGTAGTCTTTTGACACCCACATTCCAGTGAAACAGACAAAATGTAGGTTAAAAATACTTTCAAACCCACATCCAGGTTTCAGTGAAAAAAGGAGTTCAACCTTGAACTAACCCTAGGAACTGCTCTTCAAGGAAAGTATTGCTGCTCGAAAAACATCCATCACTATTGAAAATTCCAGTGCACGCATCCCAGGTTCTAAGAGCAGTGACTATACACAATAACCAGTACTTCAGCATGAACATCAAATTGGTGACTAGTTCCCTCAGCTTTATTCAAAATTGGGTATTGGGGGACTTTCACACCAAAACAACAACTGGTGTGTGGCCAAAGAGCTATATTTTCAAGTAAAATATGACCAAATCACTGGTTTCGATCAAAGTGCCAATGCTGTTTAGCAAAATAAACATTTATCTTTCGCCATGCACACCAGTGGTCATTCTGGTTTGGAAGTAAGTAAATGCATAAGCAGAAGAAAAATCCCCACAAACGTATCCATTGTAAAACATAGATTTATTTTTGTTTATTATGTCATTAAGCTGGTCCAACGGCTATTGTTTAGGTCAATGTACAGTAGACGCCAGTACCTGTACAGTGAATTAAGGTTGTAATTTAAGGAATCCATTTTCAGCCAATTGGAAACTTAATAACCATGTCCAATAATTGTTTTTAAACAACCATTCCAAAATGTGAAACATCAAAAAGCTACATCTTGACATCATGATACTTTACTACCATGTAAAGTAGTGGGGAAACACAAACCAAACATTGATGAACAAAATATTAAAGTTGGAAATATGGAGGTAATTTTGTAGGGATCCGGCAGTGCTCCTCCTCTCACAAATGAGCCGAGACCCGTCCTGGCCCAGTCCAGATCTCATTGTGGAACAGCCCATCTCCTAGTTTCTCCTCTATGCTCCTGATAAGGGTACTGGGAGACACAGCAAACCTTCTTGCAATGGCACATTGATGTGCCATCCTGGAGGAGCTGGACTGCCTGTGCAACCAGATCGTCCTGCAGGTATTGCCTCATGCTACTAGTAGTGACAAGGACACTAGCAAAACAAAACTAGAGAAGAATCCGTCTGCAAGGATGAAAAAGCAATTGCCTGTGGCCACCACCTGCAAAACTATTCCCTTTTTGGGGGTTGTCTAGCTTTTGCCTCTCCAGTCTACCTTTTGTCACTTTGATTTGCACCAAACCAGGTGACTGTTTTCAAATTGCTTATGCTTACTAACCGGACAGAATGATATCCCTGAACTTGAATTGACTTGGTCTTAAACTGTGATGATTACATGCTCCCTAATTTTAAGCATACACTAGTCAAATAAGTGCAAATTGATATTTTTTTCTGCAGCCAATAGCACTGAATGACTACAACGCATATAATTTCATTCCAATTGGATTTATATTCAAGAAATGTATTAGACTTATCCAGGGCGACTCTCTAAGTTGCGACTACCTAACTCCTAAGTATTAATTAATTGCATAGAATCTACTTACTAAATTGTGTGGATCTACCACCAAACCATCTTAAAACGTACACAGGTCATTTGTGACATACACATCTTGGTGACTAAATAAAACATTTCCTAAACTAATGTAAACACGTATATGTTTACTTTAGTTATATAACTATGTCCTTTGTGTTTTGTTAAGTGCAAAACAATTATGTATGGTTAAAAAAATAACACTTTTGAATTTGATGGCAGTAAAAAGATTTAGAAAAGCTGGAACAGGGGCAACAAAAGACTGGAGAAAAAAAAGTAAAATTTTCTATTCAATATAGGGTTTGCATTATGTTTTTATTTACATTTTACCTAGCATCCCAATATTCTTGTAATAGGGGTTGTACTTAAAATACTTTTGCCCCAGAAAATCCCCTTCATTAATATAATAGTGCAGCCAACATTACTATTTTTGCTTACATTAATTGTGATGCAGCCATTTGCCAGGATGTGACATCAAAAAAGGATGGGTTTTAGCAGGTCTCTTATGAATGTTTGATAAGTTAACATTTCACCAGAAAAGTGCATTGTATGGAACATCGGCATTTTTTTTTATTAATTGAACTAAGAGTTTGGTTACATCCATGAGTCACAGATTGCAGTTATTGCACAAAAGGGATTAGCAAACTAAATACAAGCTTGTATCCTTCTTACATTTCCTTTAAGTTCAACTGTGCCAATACTTGCATTAAATGGGGCAAAGAAACTCAGACATTGCCATTATTCTTAGCTGGTGAAATGTGTTGAAACAGCCAAAATAAGTATAGTGTGTACTTTTGCCTCATATTGTTTAATTTAATTTGTATGCTACGAGTGCACCGCAAAAAGAACCATTTTGACTTCCCTGCCTAAATACTTATGGAGGGCACTGTATTATCTATTGAAATGTGAACTGCACTAGAAGTCACTTCGGATAACATTGTCTGCTAAATGACTGAAATGAACATATGAAGGTTAATCGGACCTGGTGGAGAAACACAAAACAACCAGATCAATAACAATAACATCACGTTTAAACTGGGCTTGACACACCCAAAACCTAGTTCTGTTGAGGCTTTAGCAAACACAGTGTCAAATTTGTGTCACATATGAGACAGAGAAGGCTCCCTGAGACAGAGGCCGTTTCTGGTTGCCACGGCCTTGGGCCAGCAGGGCTCCGATATGATCACTGGCTTCCTTATGAAGGCACTGTAACAACTTATTGGGACTGAGACAAATTGTTCAAATGTTCATGGCTCATAATTGGGCGGTATACATTTTGTCTGGCTTTAACACTGATTATAAAACAGATAAAACATGCCAGCTACGACAACAATCAAATTGTCCACAAAACATGGTCCAAGACAAATTTTATTGGCCCAGATATGAAGTCAAAATGGTGGATTTCATACCACTACAATCACCCAGGCTGGATTCATGATTGAGGATTGGGTTGATTCTACATTTCTTTGACGTTGGGGAAAGACAGGGGGTCTCATTGAAGGTTACTCACACTCTTCCCAGAATCCCAATCCCCCATTTTGTGTCGCATATGGCTGTCGACAACCCCCTGCTCATGGACGGTATCAGGACACGCTTAGCCAGAGTGTCCCGGTAGTCTCGGTAACCTAACCCACTGTGGGCATTCAAAAGCGCCATTCCAAAAAAGTGTTTATGGTAGATTATACCAATACTGAATAGAGACAAGAAGGACATACAAAAATACTAAAATATACTCTTTGGAGTTTTTGAACTTTATACTGACTGACTCAACTCCTTGAATGGCTTATTGTCTATAGCTGCGGGTTCTATTGAGGTCTGTACAACAGGATGTCTTGCTGTCTCTATGCACTTGTAGGTGGTTGAGGAAGCAAAGACACTGACCCTAAGCCAGTGCCACTCAGTGTTGACAGGCAAGGCAATTCACTGAAGGAGTTGGAGAGGGCCTATTCACTTTCAAATGGGCACTAAACCCAATGTACTGCTCATTCACTTCACAAACTCGCTCACTCCAGTCGGTCTCAACCTCACAGCGTAGACCTTTATCCAGATTTCCCTAGTTTAAATTAACTCAGTCTAAAATGAGAGACTGACGTAATCCAAAGTTCACTTCAATATCTGTGTGGCCTCAAACACTGCTGGAAACAAAGCTGAGCGAACAGACAGCCAGAGAGATCAAGTCAATTACAGAACTGATGTCTTACCGACACGGTCCTCAAAAAGAAATCACCTAAAAAGTATGATCCCATTACAGGAAAGTACCTAACATAACTGCATTCCAAGAAAGAAACCAAAACATACTACGTGAAACCTACAAAAGAGTAACTCAATAGTAAAAACTGCAGTAGTGGAGATAAGACAGAAAATTATATAAAAATGTCCTACAGAGAAGTAGGCCTACCTGAAAATGCCCTCCTAAGTTCTAATTCTGCTCTGCTCTTGTTTACTCAATGCTACCTACTCCTCAGACTGGTTCCAAAATGGCCTCTATTCCAAAACTAAAGCATCTAAAAATATCTCCCATCTAGCCTGTCCTTCCTACAAAATGAAGTGCCTGCTCAGCCAGTCCAGGAATCAACAAACCAACAGCGCATGCATGGTTGATTGGAGACGGGTTAGGGGGCTTTCTTGGTACTTTCTTAGATTAGAGGGGCATCTTTATCTTATCTAATTGAAGGATGCCCTTGACTGCCCCTTAAATAGAAACAAGAACGAACTCCCTGCATTCAGTGCTCTGGCTTTACAGTGAACTTTTTATAATATTTTTGTAATTCTTTGAAACAAATGTCCAGTAGTATCCCGAGATGTAAACTCAATCTGACCGTAGCCACTCCGATTTGGCTAGGTGCAAACAATAGGTAGATGATGTTGTGCCGCCCTACCTCCCTGTTGATGTGCACCATAGAGGAAGGTTGCACTAGCTATGGCCAAAGTAGGTTTTTAATTACTGTTTGTATTTTAGGATTTACTGCACTGTCGGTCAAAGAGTAAAATCATCAAGCTACTGTTTACAGACCTTTTCTCAACTTAAGTCATGACAAACATTTGTTTACTAACAAGCCAATGGAGGATAAAGAAAAAAGAGGCAAACATGCTTGTATCCTATGTAGACCTTGGACAAGCTCCACCATTACCACACATTTTACATGTTCAATCCCTAAACAATAAAGGACGAACTACAGGCACAGATTAACTTCCAGCGGACATTGCGATGTGCAGCCTTCTGGTTAAACCAATCCTATGTTGCTCGGACAGAACCAGGAAAACGTGGAGGTGGAAGGTTTTGCAAGTATGACCCTTATACCTTCCGCAGAAAATCAGCTCTGCTATAATCACAGCAGTCTACATACCCATGCTGGCAGATAAAACACACGCTAGAGATCCTATATAGAGTAATTAAAGGAACAGCTTTTGTTGTTGTTGGTAAATTCAAAAGGGCAAATATGAGGAAAGTTTTACCAAAACACCCCCAGCACATTGACTTCCCTACCCGCGGTGATCAGACTCTTGACCATTTTTACTCACAAATACAGAACTGCTACAAACCCCTCCCCCACCTTGCCTTTGGTAAGGCAGACCACACCTCCATTCTGCTCCTCACAGACAACGACCAAAACAGGAAGAACAGGTTTTTTGGGCAGTTCAAGGCTGGAGTGAGGCATGCATTGTCATTCTCCAGGACTGCGTTAAAAACTGATTGGCAGACATGTTATGTGTTGCAACTGATAGAGACATTGATGAATACACAGACTGTCTCAGCCAATGTCTCCAAGTGCATCGACAATGTCATCATGAGAATCAATGCCAGGACTTTCCCCAACCAGAAGCACTGGGTTAATAGTAATGTCCATGCTAGCTCAGAGCACGACCCTCTGCCTATAACTCTGGGGACCTGGTGGCTTTGAGGAGGTCCAGATTTGACCTACAGAAGGCTATTGATGCATAAAGAGAATACAGGGTCAGTTCTGACCACAGACACGTGGCGTGGACTGCAACACATCACAGACTACAAACTTCAACACCTATGAGGCTTGCTGAACACCAGAAATATTGCACTCTCCCCTAACCACAGCTGATGTGAGGAGAGCTTTTAAGAGTGAACTCTCAGAAGTCAACAGGGTCAGATGGCATTCCAAGTGCACACACTGCCCTCTCCCAACCTGGATAGGGTAACACATACGTGAGGGTGCGGTATTTGGATTACAGCTTGGGATTCAACCTATTGTGCCCCCTATGCTCGCTCCAAAGCTCAGGACCCTGGGTCTTAACAGCTCCCTTTGCAACTGGATCCCGGACATCCTCACAAGCAGACCCCAGGTGTTGAGAAGGGGCAACCAATCCTCTGAACTCACCCTAAGCATTGTGGCGTGCATCATCGGCTGCCATCTCTCTTCCGTGCAAGACATCAACCATACACAAAGCACAGAACATCATAAAACACTACACCCACCCAGGTTATGGTCTGTTCACACTGTTGCGGTCTGGTAGACATTACCGGAGCATCAGGGCACACACTTCCAGACTCACAAACAGTTTGGCCCCCAGGCCATAAGGCTTCTCAACCAGCTATTAATCACATGACCACTTCATATGCACCAGTCACGTTGCACGTATATTGAATGTATATTTGCACATTTGAATGCATCCATTTATAGGCACTACAACACATTTATTATCATTATACTATTTCAAATTTATTTTTATACTATTTTCATCTCTAATATTGCTGCTAGTCTCTATTGGTATGTACATTTTTATTTATTTTTTGGTTTATATATTTATTAATGCTTACTGTGCAGATGATGGTGGCATGTCATAAGAATTTTATTGTTCAGAATGATGCTATGTTATTCTGTGCATTTGATAAATAAAATACTTAAAAAGATCATTGAAAAAGCTGTGCCTCTCCCCACATCCCTCCCTCACATTTTCGTCGCTGTTACATAACAGACTGTGGGGCAGCGCTGCCAAACATTCCTGGGAAATGAGATATGGTCTGAGCAAGGCACTCGTGTTAGAGGAGGCAGAGCCCATTGTTGGGTCTCGCCTACTTGTCCAGATGTAAACAAAGGCTTGAAAGGTGTTAGGGAGAGGAAAAGGCCTGCTGAGGAGCGTTTGGTGCTTTCCATTCAAACCGGGTAAATACATAAGCTATCGGGGGGGGGTGCAGGGTAGCGGATTAATATACCTACACTGTGCATTCTAGCTAGCTACCTAAGCAATGCTAATTTCTGTTTAATATATAAAACTTTTTAAGGGGCAGAAAAATTAACAGGGATTTGCCATCAGATCGCACTATAAAGAGACAAATCCAACCATACAGTAGGCCAAATGTAACCATACTGCTTAGCTAGCCTTGGGGTTGTTTGCATCACATCTCTCTTTAGCTCTCTCTCCCTCTCACTGAAGAGACTTATATAAAGCTCACAGAGGGTAATAATGCAGTAAAAATAGCAGGCAGCAAGAGAATAGGAGTCATTCTGCCATTTAAAAAGCAGGAAACTGATACTCAACTTAATTTGGCAGGAGTAGGGGAGACTAATATCTTGTAGTTGCCATCAAGCAGTATTTTCAAAAAGACACATAATTCTACAACGATTGTAAGATTAGCATGGGCTAAAGGCTTTCAGTTGACCCTGTTTGGAGGGCTAGGCAAATCTTTTGTAGCCTAAGCGACGGTTAGATAGGGCTTGGCTATTCTCTTGGGTTTCCCAAAATGTGTCACAAAAAAAAAAATTAAACACACGGGACATATAGTTCCTGTCTTTGTGGTTTGCAGTGCCTTTCAGTGTACAAGGTATCTAAGATAAATATGCGTTTCCTCTTTGTATCATACAAACTGGCAGACGCATCATTTTTTGGTAACACAACCCCTGGTGTAGGCTGTAGACCACAGAAAAGGTCAGTTAAGCATTTACTTTTGTTTTCCTAAACAGGCAACAAATGTATGACAATCATGTTGATTGTCAAGTGAAACCTCCAATAACTTCTTCGCACAAAAAGAAAAAACAGCTCAATAGACTACCACAAAATGGGCAAACTTGTTTGCTCTCTCAAGTGATCTTGATTATAAGCTAGTCCTATTTATCGTCAACCGTGCCATGACCCTTCGGGTCATAAATATGATGTAACTGTTTGTAAACACACAGTAATGAGTTGTGTTAACCCATGTGACTTGTTCTTCAATTAAAGTATTCAGTACAAAAACAATATCTAAACTAAGACAGTAATGATCAAGAAGTATATGTAAAAAGCATCTTACTACCAAGGTGTGAGTTGAAGTGAGCATGGTTAAATTGGAAGTGAAGCATGTCGTGTCCTTGTATGCACAAGGGCCTCTCAGCCATTGCCCAGCACCCAAATAACAGCAACCACTCCACAAAGCCGTTCATCAATCCACCAAAAGAGAAACAGGATGGGCCCAACCACTTAGAGACTGTAGACTTAACGCAAACAATGCCCAGCTAATGCTGGGCAAGTTATCAATAAAAACAACCTTAATCGATTTCATTTAGTTGGCCAAACACTGGAGGGTGTGACTACTTCAATTACCATCAATACTATACAAATAAATAGATGCAGCATACAGGGGCGATGAGAGGTGAGAGGATAAACCGCAAAACTATCGACAAACCATACCAGCCATATATCACAGGCATTTGAGTAGTTAGGAAGTGTGCAAAGGCTGATGACTGATTGTTTAAAGGAGAATTTATGGATGCAGCAAACTAACTGCAATAATATTCAAAACCAATTCATCTATCATTTGTTACTGCATCGATTTGGGCAACTTATCACACATTGCCTATGTAGCTCACCTCAAAGGGTGACCTAGTAGCACCTTTGCTTAGGAACAGCACAGTTTCAAAAAAATGTCTATCCCACAGCTTCGTGGCTATCTGACACAAAGGGGTTGATGAGGTCTTGTTGACCAGTTAAATAAGGCATTGAATTCAAGAATAGTTTGAACATGGGAAA
The DNA here is from genome assembly GCA_016801125.1 of Novumbra hubbsi. Taxonomy (NCBI): domain Eukaryota; kingdom Metazoa; phylum Chordata; class Actinopteri; order Esociformes; family Umbridae; genus Novumbra; species Novumbra hubbsi. Next base: position 14,809 of record JACXGK010001127.1, on the reverse strand, counting down.
CACCTTCAGTTCCCAAGATAAGACCCGGTCACAAGAAACCACCTACCAATGGATATGATTACCCTAGTGCAGACTGAGATCTCGCCTTGATGCCTCCAGGAGTCTGTCACATGGTTTGCTGGTTCCTGGATTTCACCAGCGTGGGCTGGCTGGGGTACTTTGGGAAAGTTCAGTTTCCTAAACAAATTGGCAAGCTGTAGTAATTCAACTGCAGGTATTCAATTCACATGGCCATAGAGCTATCATATGCATTCCAAGTCTCCTTCCCATTCATGAAATTAACGAGAAATCCAGGCCAAGTTATTGACCACAGTGCATTCAGACTTAACTCCATTCGAATACTCGGCAGCCCAAAGCCCTGACCCTCCCGTTTCGCTCTTGCAGAACCTGTGGCTTTTTAAAATCTCATCAATTGCATAGCCTCCCTCTGCTCGGCATTCTGTGACACATTTCAGCATAAACTATCAGCCACTCCAGAGCAAAGCACGTAGTCCACACACAAACCAGCAACTTGATTGGCCTGGAAATACCTCCCACCAGAAAGACAGCCAAGAAGATAGTCAGACAGAAAGTGTATTCTCCAAAGAATTGGGAGAGTCACTGCCCAAAATAGCATATACTATAATTGTATTTATACACACAGCATCCATTTTAACAAATGTCATCAATAACCTAAATATAACATTGAGACAGCATTTACAGCTGTTTTGTTCTCCTAGAATGGCTTGACCAATCAACCTTTGAACCTTAACCCACAGAGTATGTTCTCAGGTAAAGATCACTGGCCAGGATTGCAGAAGCACTGGCCAGGATTTAAAGTAATCTACATGTCCTTACATGATGAATAAGAACTGCAAGATGTATGCATTAAGAGCGTTACTTGCATCGAAAATTCAAAGGCTTCCCAATATCCTGGACTGCCTCCATGTGTAGGCAAGGCAAAAAAAAGAAATGCAGCAAAATACCAGCGAAGAACTGCACGGTAGGAGGAAACTTTCGCCATATTGGCAATGTTGTCTGATGGGGAGGTTTATTTTTAATATGGTGGGATGTAGCAATTTACAGATAGGGTAGTATAGACAATATGCAATTTTACAATTAACATAAAACAACAATATAAATACATGAATGTGAAAATACTGGATTAGTGCAGGCTGCAGAGCCAAATACAGCTGAAGGGAATTGAGAGGAAGATAAAACAACATGGCGGCCAGGATGGAGAATGAACAACGCTACAAATAGGGCTGTAAGAATTGACATTTTAGTTGACAATTAATTGTCACACATAATTGTGATTAACAATTTTATTGTCTATTGTTAATGGTATGCCACTATTATAGTGTATCATAGTCTAAACCTAATATTATTGTAGGAGTACATGTGGTGGGTCTGGAGATGGTTCTTCAGATGTGTGGTGTTCGCTCCTTCGACCGCCACCTTTTTGGAGCAAATCAGACAATAAGGCTCCTCCAAATAATTGCTTCACCAAAATGCACCGACAGTGGGCTCAGTTGTATTTGGCTTTGCAAATATCACTAAATCCATACTGTTAACGACTGCTCTACACAAGATGCAACGGCAAAGCAATGACAATTACATTTTCCCACGCATCGTAACACTCTACCTCATGCTCTGCTGCATATATTAGTATGGGTTCATTCTAAAACTATTATGTGGGCCTTTCCTAACGCAGCAAAACCTGTTTGAACACTCAAATTAATTCAGTTAAACGATTAATTTTATTTTAAAACATAGGCATAAATATGCAATGGGACAACAGATATGTCTATATATGCATTATCTAATTGGAAAATATGGAAGGACATTGTGAAATTCTGTAAAGATATGCTTGTTTGTTATTTTTTGTCAAGTTTATTCAACAAATTGATGACTGAAATGTGTTTTTCCTTAAACTAATAATGCTTAAAAATTACATAAGGTTGCATTGCAAGAAAAAAGTTAATCTGGGTTTAAACATACAGAGAATAGGAAGCAAATTACTTTGATTATTGGTTCCTATAACTTTTTTTTATGTGATTCCTAGATCATCCAAAACACAACAATATTGCTTGTATTTTGGTTGCCATTACGTGCATCAGCTGCTCGACTGGACAACGGGGCACAATACAAAAGTTCAATGGAAAAACATATTCTCAGGTCTCACCAATACCTTATAATTGTCAGAAATCAAAAGATAAAAACTTACCACAGTAATTCAAAGACCAAAGTCAGACAGATAAGATCATGCTAAAACAATGGAAGTTCACGTCTTTCCATCATTGCTGATAATGTTCCTTGAAAAATCAAAAGACAGGCAAAACCTCTTAGTTAACGAAGACAAAACTACAAACTGCAGTTGTATTGCTTTGGTTCAGAAAACGTGCCAATGTACAACATTCTTTTTCTCTTTCCGTCTCTCTCTTTTGTACTGAAATAGCTGACTGTTTGCAGTGTTTCACAACACCACCACGGGTCCATTTACAGAGGGCCTTGTGGCGAGCCCTTAGCACTTGAAACAAAGGCTGCTATGGGATATTGAAGTGGAAATTTCCACTGGCAGCCACAGCGAGTCATGCAATTTGCACATTTGAAAAGTTAAGGGCAATACCAAATCAGAGAACTGGACCTCGAGGCAAAGTTATTCACGCAGCAGACAGGCTTGTGGTTGTTCTTAACACTGCCTTTCATGACTCACAACAAAGACCCTTACTACAACAGCTACTCCTAATACTAATACCACTTTTACAACACACATCAACAATTTGTTAACTTCGTAACCCAAATTCCTAACATGCAGCTTAATGGGGGCTTCATAGGTAACTGGAATCATCACAGCTTAGGCTACAATAACCTGTATGTAATTGCTCCCCAGTCACTGACAAAAAGTGAAAAACTAATCTATAAACTCACTTGACAAAGTCAGCCCTAATGCATATCCCTAAGAACGTGTATTACAGAACACATTATTGTACTTGTTACAAGTCATAAAATCCATTGATTTCTAAACAGGAAAAACAATCTCTCTTGAGAATATGCGACTGTTTTGGTTTGGTTGACCAAGGGGGAGCGACACTTGCAAATGGCGTTAAAAAGGCATCTCAGCGCTTCAGTGGCAAAATGTAATAGCATTGTATCGGAAATATATATTGCAAAAAAGTAATGTTTGTTTTTCTGCACAGTTCATGCCAAGTACTGCAACAAACTAGGCCAGACTAACTTTAATTCCAAAGAGGCAGATGTGACAACATAGGCCACTTCCATATAAGCAAGAGGTCAAACAAAAGTTATTCCTTATAAGAGTTCCAGAGGTTGTACAGCCATGTCAACTGAACTCTGCCGCCACCGGGGTCAACAAAATCAGAGGAATTCCCCCACAGTCTATACCAAAGACAGCATTGCCTTTCTCTGTTTTAAAAGATCTTTAGGCTATCCATGATAGGGGGCATGGAAATAACAAATCAATGACACACTGCCTCTGTTTTGTATCAGATTTTAGGGCACTGACGTTTGGCACACCAATTCCCAAAACTATTAACTAAAAACCAGGAAAAACAGACAGGGAGCACATGCGGAATAGCTTTATGGAGTGCTCCAACCTTTTTTAAACTACCCAAGGCATGGGGACCTTCACACTATTTCTTTTTAACAGGGCCAGTCTCAGATCAGAAAAAAAATAACAGCCAAGCCCAGCAAGTTTTACACAGCGTTCATTGCAGAATATGGACACAGAACTGCTTGTATGACAGTGTACAGCCGGGGCACCAGGATATATTTTTTCAGCAAGATGGTCAATGCAGAGGGACATACTGAGGTGGGTCAGACACAACAGCTGGCTGCATGAAAAACAATGGTAGCCCCTTTATTAGTGTTATTGCCTGAGCTAAAGCGGTCTCGTCACTCAACTTCCTGACATTGGTTGTATCATTTGGCCCAGTGTTATCCACTGGGCCAATTTCTATCTATATGCCCTTTCAGACAGTGAGTAGTAGTCTAACGCTTACCTCCACCTCGCTTCCAACCTCCACCTCCTACATTGTAGCTGTGCTCGTTCTTCTTTGGTTGCCTCAGATGGTAACACAAGCTGGCACAAACAACCAGGGAAACTGATACGCGCAGCTGTTGCATGTAATGCCCTCCACCTCCTCCCAACCAGCTATAGGCCTACATTTTCAAAGAGGAATTGCTCCTCTTCAGCCTGAAGACTTGCTCTATGTTGCCTCTCTTTACCCTACTCTCCCTCCCTCTCTGCATAAACTCAGAAACAGGCATTATTATTAACATACCTTTCTTTTCGTGGTGGATTACCCTAGTTTACAACTCACCCTTCACAGTCACTTCAAATATATATATTTTTTTTCAGACTGGAGTATAACAGTTTCTAATATATTTAACTCAGGCTGAAGCACCACCGTTAGGCCATAGACTATATGAAATGTATTTCATCCAAACTAGTTTCTGTAACCCGGTATATTGTCATTTTTAGTCAAGCCCAAACTGCTAGGCTAGTTTAGTAAACTGGAAAGCTACATTAAAAACATGTTCTGCCAATGGTCTACTTTCTTTTAATGTCAATAAAATGGCAGAAACAAGGTCAGCTCATTGACAGCTCAGAAATCAGGTCATTGCAGCTAAATAAAACCTGCCATCATGTGAAGAGGCAAAAAACTATTTCTGGACAGAAAACATAGCAATGTCAAGAAAACCGAAGCAAAAATACAGCCCTTAATACATAACATTTACATGTGTAGTGGCTTGACATAATCTAATATCCTAATTACAGCAACCCGAAGAGTCCTAATGCCGCTAGCACCTAATACCGTAACAATAATGAAAGAGTTAAACACAGATTAACTTGGCGCAGGTATCCAAAACCAAATCTACAATGCTCAGGGTAGTTGCACACGTGTCTGATACACTAAGCACTACTCTCGGGATAAAGATGCATAATTAATTACCTGTGCTGGCCAGATGGGCCTAAATAGGACATGATGATGTAACATGCACATCAATTAAAGCTAAGTGAAGTAAAGACATGGCTCAGCAGCAACTTTCTCACAAACTCTGCCATCTTGTCCATCGGTGTTGCTGTTGTTGGCATACACAGCTAGCCCCTGCTTGCCACAAAGGGCAACAAAGAAAGCTCAAGTGGGTGCAAGGAGCCAACGCAAAATGTTTTTTTCTTTTTCTTTTTCAAAACATCAATTCATTACGATCAAGATGCTGTAGAACATTGAGGAGAAAACTGAATTTGATATAGGCCAATAATCTTTCCATTGTGCCTGTGCACCTGTGTATCCACAAAATGGATCTGGGATTCCATCCCTGAGGTGGACTTTCATCACCTTAAAACAAGTGCACTAAATGACACAAGACTGTCCAAAAAATATAATACAGTCTGGGCTCACACAAGCAGCACAATTCTGATGTTTTTCTTCATTAGCTATTATCAATGCCAGGGTATTATTAAGGAAAGGATCTTTCATTTTCTTGGCACACTGGTACTCCTAAATAACATCAAAGGTAAAAAAACTAAACAAGCAATGGGCACATGTGCTAATAAAATGGTTGCATTATAAAGCTGATTTAATGTCTGGATGCTACACTAGGCCTACCAGACGAGTGCCTGGCTGTTTGTCAATAGTAATGCAACACAGGCACGTTGACAGATGGAATGGATAATGGTTACTCATTATACTTTGGATTATCGTGATTTTCCCAAAATCAAGGATTTGGGGGATTTTGTTTCTCTATTTCAATGAATACTGAATTTGAGCTGTAGTCAAGCTCTCTCTAAAATTATTCTCAAAATGAAGGTACCCGAAGCCTGCCTGTATAAAATGTAACAAGAGTTAGCTTGCCACAATTTATTGTTACATTTCAGTAATTCGGCAGATGCACATACCCAGAGCGACTCCACTGCTCAAACAATGTAAGGGAGCATGTACTAATCACAGTGTAGCACCAAGTCAATGTAACTTCAAGGATATTAATCAGTCCAGTTAGCCAGCATAAGTGATTGTGAATCAATGTCACCTGTTTTGGAGCAAATAACTGACAACAGGTACACTGGTGAGGCAACAGCAAGACAACCCCCCAAAAGACAATTGCTCTATCCGTATCCTGCAATACTGATTATTCACTAGTTTTGCTAGTGTCCTTATCACTACTTGTGATTTTGGTTTCCACTCACTGTTGTGTCATTTTGTTATGTATATATTATGTTTCCATCATTGAGAAACGATGTGTGATTTAAGTGTCCCTGTTTTTTTTTTGCTGTGTAGATATTAGGATGTAAAAAAACTCATGGAAAATACTCCAAACCGCAATATATTCACTATCAGTTACGTAGTCAGTTGCTGGAGCATTACACTTTATTGTGACAGACATCCAGTGAATCCCCATGGTGTTATTTAATTTGCAATTATGGTCAAATTACCAATTGTTAATCCTAACATCAGAATTGCATGAATTGGGATTAGCAGCTCTTGAGGCCTGTCACTTTCCTATGTCTTTAAAGTCTACGGTCATGTTCATTAAGCACCAAATGGAAAGACACAGAAGGAGTAATTGGAGTAGTCCACTGAGAAACACTACCATTCCAACATGTTAAAAACGATCCACTATGTGCCCCAGTGAACACAACCCTTTTAACTTCTTAATTAGAGTGAGGGGCCCTTGAACAAAATTATGCAGTTGATCCTCCACTCCCACTCTCCTAGGGTGGGTGTCCTTTTCATTTTTGTTCGTCCCTCAGCAGCAATGATGGAGAAAACGTTAACTGGCGTCTATGGACATCGTGCACAATATCAGGCTCTGATAAGTTCCTGATAATTTTATAATAGTCTGTCCCATTGGGGGAAAGGATTGCGTGTGCACTGTGAAACCCGTTATTCAATTGAAATTCGGTGGAATTGAGGCATGGACAATAATATGGAGAAAATTACTATGAGTTTCGTCGTGCCCTAAAACCGCCCTTTACCGTGGCACAGGCGTCATACACCACACCTCCTAGCGCTGAATTGTTTAAATATAGCACTATTACCAAACATTCGTGTCGGTCTGGTACAAGCACATGGTGGAGAGAGAAATGCGCGGATCTAGAACCTTCTATTTAATTCTGTGACTTGACTTTCAAGTTTTGCGGAAGCAAGAGCCAAACAACCTGGTTAGCGAATGCACAAATTGCATTATGATACGTAGTGAAGAAAAACATGCAATATTTCTATATACTGTAGGACAAACTATTTTAACCAAAGGTTTGCCTGTAATTCCACAGCACGAGCAATTATATGAAACTCGTTCGACTATCAACGACGTTGGAAAAAATATATTGACGTTAACTCCACGTTTTACTAACTTGTTATAAAAAAAATGTTGACCCACAAATGATAATCAAAATATAACAATTTAGATTAGTTATCTGCAGCCAAAACGTACAGAAAGACAATTGAGGGCGCACATATTTGCAAAAATGTACTAAACGATGGTTCTAATTTAATACCAAGATAGAAAAGTTAACTAATTACAATTTCGCAACGGCTACCACGCCTACACACATCTAAACCATAGCCACGTTTGTGGGTGGAATTTTACAGCAAACAACGTTACCATACCATGCCAAGCAAATAATAGGAAACTTACCAATCGATACCGTCCCCGATATATTCTCTGGTTTCTTCTTCACCAATACAAGGGAGATATATCAGACCAGTCAATAAAAAAAATGATTTGCAAGCAAGATAGCGAACGTTCAACAAATATATACACTAGATAACGTTACAGCCCTAGCAATTCATTCAGATTGCGTTGTTGGTGGATGAATCGAGTATGCTCGATGATAGAGAGCAATGCTATTTATTTATCAACAGACTGTAACGGGGAAACAACAACAGGCGGCAGACATCACGAGAATTTCAATCAGTAAAATAGTCAATTGCTCCCAAGACGACCGTCTGTGTTGATTTTCAGATCGGAATATTATCGTGGACACATTTGAACCGTTCATCTAGCACGTAGCTCAAGAAGACGTCCCTCCTACCCGCAGCGACGATGGTGCGTTCAGTACGCAAGAACGGTATCCAAAGTTCTATTAAAGAGAAATTGTCTTTAATATAATTAACTGTTTAATAAAGTTGCAATTACTGATTATTGTAAATAGGTTTGCCTGCGTATAAGCGTGAGTCACACGTTCAAAACGGGAGCAAACGAACGAATACTTGAAGGCCGTTGATAAACGGTTTTGGAGAGACGTATCGTTCAGGATAAATTGTCCCTCTTCGTAGTAAACGTTAAACGAACTGAACACACCCCACTACAGTACGTAGCCTACCAGAGGAGATGAGCCTTCGGAGGGAGGGTAGTTGGGGTGGATTAGAACCATCCCCATTTGCCCAGCTGGCGCAAAATGTTGTACATAATGATGATGATGCTGATACAAATGTTATTCTGCATGCATGCGATCACGAATATTTTGTTTCAACATTGTATGCTTATGTATACTCATTCACGTTGATCCAATATACTTGGATCATCCGTGTAATACACTTAGCTACGTTATTTATTTTAATAATTCATTTGTCAGCTCTGACGTCACTACTGTGTGAGAGCTACGAAGGATATATAGCAGATATTCAATTAAATAAGATATTGGTTAATGATGTTGCAACCTGATGCTCTAGATTCTACATCTACATTTTAGTCATTGAGAAGACCCACTTCACATCACAAATGACTCCCAGCCCAGTACTAAAAAGCACACACACACACATCTACATCCATCTGGAATTCAAACCTAAAAACCTGCAACCAGGATGGATCTACCGACAAAGCCACATGCCACCCAAAACATTGCATTTTCTTCAAACTCTCAAGTTGCTCGGGTACGCAATAACATTATAGCTCATTAAGACCTGGCATGCAGGAAACACACGTCTTAGGAATGGTGCTTTTACAGTTCACACACACTTCTGGATAATGTGAAATCTCCCCGGATCAGGGAAGAGTATTTGAATGAGTCCCTTACAATCAATGGATCCAGGAACAACCCTATCATGAGCGTGCGTCCCATGCTTCCCTGATCCTGTGTGCGGCATCAATGAGCGCACCCGTTCCAGACGAACACCACAGCTTGTGCATGTCAACGAGGGGCCAGTGACAGGGCCACATTGTGAGACGGGGCACGGCAGGCAACGAATGGGCGTGCCATGTGACCATCCTGAATGGACAGCGGGGGTTGGTCAGGAGGGAAGGATGGCAGCATCCACAAAAGGTCTATTGAAGGAGCCACACACTGAGGGCTAGACTGGCACCGGTCCCTGAGCCTCCCTGACATGCCCAGGCATGAGTGAGGAGGGAGGAAGCCTGCAGCCTGGTACAAGATGATTTGAAGGATTCTTCCAGATAGAATAGGAGGAGGTTGGAGTGCCACCAATGTTTTGCACCACATCATTCAAGCCTTATGTTGACTATTATATCCTTTACACAGAAGTTTATTGTTGTAATCTATATGGAGTATCTTCCTCACATGGCCTTTCTGGGAGAAGACTGCTTGTGACTGCTCGTTTATACAAGTCCACTTCGGCCGGATACGGGACAAAACTGATAAAACGATTGGATCTATGTAAGATTATGAAATCACAATTGCCCACAAGGAATCAGTCATCATCACTGTATAGCACCAAGTCAATTAGACATCAGGGATATCAATCTTTTGTTGGCTTCTGGTAGATTTCTCAGAATAATAATAGACCTAAGTCAGGGGAAGAAGCAGTCGTTGTTGTTTAATTACAAAATAATCAGTACATGAAGATGTTATTGCTGTTGCTCTTGGCTTCCTTTAGCTTGTCCTCAAATTACCCAAACTTATATACCTTTGGCACGGTCCCACAATAGGTCTCCTTTGACGGACAGAACACATGGGGGATGTAAGTGTGTGCGTTTTGCATTAGCACTGCATTAGCACTCAGCGTTGTCTTAAACTCTCACAGTCCTTGTACATTAAGAACCACATTTACATGTCAACAACAAATCTGTATATAAAAATAAAATAAAAACTAATTCATCCCACATCCTAGTGATGTAAGAGGTACACTTACTCTTAAGGTTTAACAGTAGGGGGGGTGGTATTCCCTGTCTTTGCCACACATATTTGTGAGAGAATTAATTGTTGGCTGCCACAAGTATCACAGTCACTCCGGGCACACTGACCAAAGGTTGAGGCATCAATGTGATGTTGATGAACATCACTGTTAGATCCCATACCCCTTAAATAGTCATGGTCTATGGTCGGGAAGATGTTGTGTGCATACACCTTACTTTGAGTGACAGACACCTATTAATGGCACACTTGACAAGGTTTGTTTTAGGATGAAAGAAGATCAACACTACACCCACTGCTGACATTATCATGTTTAGCAGAGAACCCCCCCCCATTTGCCAAAACTAGATGACAACCATCTAGAGAAACCTAAATCATCAGGTTTGTAATTGCGGTATTTGTCACCTTCTTGATCTTACCAGCCAATCAGTAATTTCCCCCCTGTGCCGCCAACATGCAATGAAGAGCAGGTCTATTTTGCATTGCAACAGTTCAAAGGGCAACTATTTCAGCTGAATGCAAGGTCAGACCTTCAGAGGTCATATTAGCTAGAGCCTTCGAAGCACTAGCCATACCAATTACTTTTCTGGTGAATCGTCCTGGCAAATTGTAGGGTGAGGGCCAAAAATGTATTGATACCTTGATGACCATTCTCATGTTTATGTGCGTCTATGTTTGGGACTAGAGTACCACCACACTGTACCACCAGAAAACACACAGAAATAATGACTGTGTACATATTGATCATATGTAGGCTCTCTATTGTCCTGGGGACTATTTCTTAATTGGTGTTTAGTCTAAAACAAATAACAATCACAATGGTTCTAATTGACACAACAATGTTGAAGAATTCTTGTTCCTGCCCGTTGGTCATCTAGGTTTGTCTTGGCGCTGATCCCGTACATCACGACCAGGATACAGTTCATGTTGTCGTAGAGTCAGGTGGATAATCTGTATAACCTGCAACAAGAACATAGAGAGAAAAGTGAGAGTATGGGTGTTCCTATGAAAAAGGTTGATACATTGCCTCAATTTTGATAAATGACGATTGCAGTGGTTGCATAAAAGTTGATCAGATTCTGATCTCCTTCTTATGCATCTTCACCCGAGATAGGCCCCCGGTGCCTATTGCAATTGGTTCTTTAGTGTCAAGGCTCTGCTTTCCGTCATGTCATACTACTTTGCAATGAGTAACATGTATGCATCTTAATTTACCCTCTATCTGTACTGCTGATCTGGTCCTCCCCACTTCACTCCTAACGTCTCTGTACAGTGTTTATGTTATTCACAACCTGGTTTTGACGTTCCACATGACCATTTGGTTGGGGATGATAAAGGCAATGTAGTTGCCAGTTTGTGACCAGGAGTCAAGCTCCCTCCTGACACACTGTCACAGTAAAGTGACTTCCTTGATCAGAGTCCAACTGTTCCGGTAATCCCCATCTGGGAATTATTTCTTCATCTGTGATGTCAGTTGTTGCAGTTTCTTTGTTGTGAGCCTGACCAAATATCAGGTCTCAACAAATGTCAGTGAAGGTGTGTATTTGAAAATGAGAAGTTTCCATTTTTACACAGTAGCGATGTTTCCTTCTGTGCATTGGATGTGTCCTTTCCTGTGATCCAATCCTGAAAACCTGTGGATCTCCTGAATTCCATCTTGTGAGTGAAGCACGTTTCCATAATAGTCCACATCAGAAAAACTGTTGTCCATCCTGGACGTTTGACTCCATGTGCTATTTAGTTGACGTTTGACTCCACATGCTATTTTTGTGGAGCACCTGTCGGTGGAATAAGATTCTGTTGTCTTGTCAGACCTGGCTTGGCTCAGCCAAATCCAAAAAATGGTTACATCTTACATCCAACAAAACAATTTCCAAATAAATGAAAAAAAAATTCCTTGAATGGAAGATGTATAACACAACAGATGCCAAAGCTCTGTTATAATGCTATGCCAACAGGAAAAACCCATTTCCCCATGTAACGTTTTATAATTACCCATTTGGTTCACCTTGAGCCCTGAGCTCAATTCTTTTAAATCATAATTAATTAATTATATCACACATTCCCCCCTGCTTTCACTTCATGAAGCCAATGGAAATGTGACAACATGAGAGGAAGCAGAATCACAGCGAGCCGGCCACAGGAGGCGCCTTCCTGAAACATCACTGACCGTCATGTCAAAAATGGTATCAAGGATGGATCTAGAATCCATTCAAGAAGATGTTACACAGTACATTCATCAAAATAAATCAAAGTGAACATGTTAAAACCAAACTCAATCAGACATATAAATGTGCAATATGATCACTTGTGTGAAGGACCTATAAGCCATATACCTTATTGAGAAATTAAGTTTAAAGCTAAACAGCTCTCAAATAAAATGTAAATTCCCACAGGTCTGTGTAATTGGCTATCATGTATTTATAAACTCTAGTTTTGTGTGGCACATACCTAACAAAATAACCGATTGACCCTCTCTCAGGAAAAACAGTTTTACCAAATAGGAAGGGAGAAAACTCAGGCCAGTGTGCAGCTGTCTACCCAAAATTTGCATTCTGAAAGGCTGTGACCTAACTGCCTCATATGACACAAACATAATGTCTCAAGTTACTTCCTAAATTGAAGGAAACTGTTCCAACACTTTTTCAATTCGTCATTCTATCTCTAAAATAGTGGTGGTCAGACAACCCTAAATTAAAACGAATGTTTTTTGACCACGTCTGTGGTTCTATCGACATCAAGACAATTACTAACAATGGAGAATGACTTAAGGTCTCTGTTCTCACTTTAGTTGATTTAAAACCCAATTAATTCCTATTTTGAAACTTTAAGTGGAAAATGTGTCTAGCCTTTACTTAAGGTATGATTATTCATCTAAAATTAAGTATGCTTCTATTGTTCCATTACCACAGATAAGACAAGTCTTAGCAGTCTAATTGGACTCTTACGAACACCCTGTTATTTAATGGGAAACAATTTTGGGGTCTGATTCAATAGAGCCCTCTTATAGGGTCTCCCTAGAGGATCTCCTCATTTTTCCATTTATTATGAGTCATAAATAAAGGCCAAATGCAAGACTCTAAATATGAAATGTAATTTTCACACGTTAAAATTCTGGCATGTTCCTCAGACTATCCGTAGCAAGACTAGTTTTATGACTTAATTAATACTAAATGTTTAACCAAAGGTGAAAATCCTATCCAAATATTCTTGTGTACTTTTTTCTCTTGTGTAATATAGAACAAATAGAACAAAAAATACACCCATTCAGCTTCTAGCATATTTTAAAATGGGAAAGTGATCAGGTTTCCTTGATAAGTTCCAGCTTCCTTCAGTATTTCGGCACAATACATATATGGAAATACACATTTGGAACTCTTAATCAACGATTTTACAAGTTCTGTTCTTGTTGTCAGGAAATCCTCATTCTCAGATTCCTGGATTCCAAGTTTGAGAGATTTTTGTTTGGCTCTGTTCCGAGGAGCAGCTCCACGTTCCAACCGTTTGAACATTCATTTTTTGTCTTTTGATTATTTTTCTTCTTGTGACACTCATTCTGGAAATGACCCAGGATCCCATGATAGTGGCCTTTCCCTGGTTTGTAACTTTGATTGTCTGTAGATGGTTTTCGAACTTTCAACTTCACCAGTTCCTTTCTAAACTTTCCAAATCCTTTTGTTAACTCATCCAGTTCAACTTTTGGTTCAGCTGACCCCCTATCACATTCTTTTACTTTCACGGTTCTTCCATGACTGTCTTTGCCATTCCATTTCTCAAGTTCTGATAACCCAGTCAACGACCGGCGTGTTCTTTGTAATTCATCCATTTGAACGTCAGGGGCTGCATTGTTTTCTAACATTGTTTTTTCAATTCAAGGCGTAATTTTCTTTACTTCCCCTTACTTGTACACTGTTAGAAAAGGGGGAACTTGCTTTTGACTAGCCTAAGTTTTATCACCCCTACCACTTACTACCCACCTAGTAAGGACTCGTATACAGTGCACATCAGACCACACTTACTATTACACGTGTACACACACGTTTTCACATTCACACATACGTGTCTATCTGCTAACCGCCTAGCAAAGACTCCAGATGGTATGTGAAGGTTTTCACTTATAAGTATTTTAAAACTCACTTACTACCCAGTAAGCGCTCGTATTCAGACGGGACTCAAACACCGTGATTACTCAAAATAAATCATATCTTTGGATATGTTACTGTACGTACGTGCATGTACTATAACAACATATAACCTGACCATTGATTCTTTAAAAGGTGTAGATTCTGACTCACCAAACACTGTCAGAGGATGAGGAAAGCCAGCTCCCAAATGGGTGTGCACCGTCAGCAATCTCCTCCTTTTGATCAGCAACAGATTTCGATGTGGTGGATATCAGAACCTAACTCATCCGGGTCACAGGCACCATCTGTTGGCTTCTGGTAGATTTTTCAGAATAATAATGGACCCAAGTCAGGGGAAGAAGCGTTCAATGTTGTTTAATTACAAAATAATGTCAGGGTTCCACCCTACCTGACTGTTGCTGGCCCGTTGGCTACCTCTGGTGGCCTGTGAGCGATGTGCTCCTCCCTGTCACGAATCACACAGTCACCAAACACCTGGCCACCTGCACGCACCTGTACCTCATCACACTGATCACTGGCCCTACTTAGTTCCCTGTTTCCCTTGGCTCAGTGTCAGTTCAAACGAAGT